>PVLD010015996.1:0-46598 GCA_004027595.1 Dinomys branickii | reverse complement strand
AAAAAAAAAAAAAAAAAAAAAATAGGGCGAGGAAGAAGGGCAGGGTGCAGCAAGAGGGTGAATTGCCACGGACCGAGGGCAGCGTCAGCGAACTTTACAAGGAGCTCTGGAACTAGATGGTGCTTTAGAATTGGGACACTTTAGAGTTAGACTCCTACAGTAATCAAGTTTTATGCTCCTACAATAATCAGTCACTGGCTATCGGCTGTTGCAGGAAGGGGTTCGCCATGACTTTGGGCAGGAGGGTCAAGGCAGCTGAGCTAAGCCTGCAAGGACTGAGTTCTCTGGGGGCTGGGGGTGGGGGAAGATAAGGCCTGCCCTAAGCAGGAGGGCGTGGGGCAGCACCCACTAAGGCCAGTTGGCTTCTTACATACACGCACTTCCTGGTCCATTTATCCTGCTTTCTTTCCTAGTCCTTCTCTCCCTCCTCTCTTATTTTTCTTCTTTTGAGTTTGTTTTGTTTTACAGAATTAAATCTCTATGTAACAAGAATCTAACTTTTTCCTTTATCGAGTGTCTTGAGCTATGTCAAGTATGAAAAAGCCTCTCTTCCCATTAATAAATAATGACATTAGGACAGATAAGCAAGCGATTCTGCATTGATTTCCTGGGAAAACCATGGTGGGAAGTGGGGAGCAATGTTTAGCCTTGCATAAAATGCATATGTTATCCAAGGAGGCTTCGCCTTCCCTTGTGGGGAATTTGCGTGTTTAAATTAAGGCTGACAAACTCAAACATGCATTTGGGCAAAAGAGAGCTTGGCTAAGAGCAAAAGAAGAACTAACAGCAAAAGTGCCTTGTAGATTGTGACCTTTTAAGCTAAACTGCCCCTGGAGAAAGAGAGACTTTGTTGAATTTACAGACGTCTCAGAACTCCAACAAGCCAGTCTTCTGGTTCTTTTCCTCTGGGGCACTACAAAGCTTAGGTCTTTGCAGATCAATTAAGTCATTAGCACTCCATCTAATGAAGGTTGATTTCCTTGAGGAGGCTGAGCCAGCTGGCCTGCCCCAGACAGTATAAAAGCAACCAGGGTATAGAATTAGAACAAATGGCAATAAGCCACTTGGGTTAGAAGGCCTCCAGCTTGCAGCCATTTAATGCTGCCTGTTTTCCAGAGACCTCAATCGCTGCCCAGGGCAAATCAAAAGCAGACACTGGACTCTAGTCACAAGAGAGACTGTAAATATGATTTTAAAATCTAATGCCCACCACCTGCTGAACTAGCAGGCATGTTCAGAAAACAAGAAGGTGTAAGAGACCTACGGACAGATGTGCTTCACCTTGGGGAATGCTACATTCTTACAATTGTTTTTCTCCTAGGTAATACAATGGAAGATTTCCAGTTGTCAGATTCTATTTGTGCTTTGAATAGATAATAATATCCTTGCAAAGGAAAAAATAGCAGTAATACTCCCTCCCATTTATATTTTCCATCTGTGCAAGAAATTAAGTATGCATTGTTGATTTTTTTTTTGTTTCCAGAGTTTTCTGATACATGTGCAAACAAGTATGAATTTATAATCTCACTGTGGGCCTGAATCAGTCAGTTTTGCTTAACAGGGACACAATATTTGACGCCCACAATTTAAAGAAAGACAGGTTTGCTTTTAGCTCACAGTTTTAGACGATTAGTCTACGGTTATCTGGCTCCAAGGCAGAAATACGGTAGAATGGCATGAAAGAGCAAAGCTGCTTAGTTCAGGGTGACCAGGAAGCAGAAAGGGAAACAGCAACAGAGGGAAAGGGCCCAGCAGCCAGATATAGACCTCAAGGCCACAAACAGCTCTGTGACCCACCCAGACACACCCAAAAGTGTGCTGTTCTAATCTTCTAAGTGGTTCCCACGTCCCTGAAGCTGACAGTTGAAGTTAATTGTCATGGCCTCCTTTTAAACAAAGAGTAACATATTCTACGTATAATTCTGTATCTTGCTTTTCTCTTAATATAGCCCAGATAGCTTCCATATTAGGACACAGAGAGCTTCCTCACCCTTTTAATATATATTCCTGCACATTTAACTATTCTTCTGCTACTTATTATTATAAAGAATATGCAGTTAAATTCATATGTATTTCTTTTTTATGCACATTTGAGAATGTGTATAGGATATATACACTGTTAAGTGAGGAAGCATATGCCTTTGTAACTTGAATATTGCCAAATGGCCCCTGATAAATATTACATAAATTTATACCCTACCCTCAGTGAATGAAAAGTGCTTTCATGCATCGCATCGCCGAAATGTGTAGTCAAATTCCTGGTATGGGAAAATTGCATTTCAGCATAGTTTTACCTTTCTTTTTCCTTATTGGAAGGTTGTGAACCTTTTCATGTAAGAGCTATTTGTAAATCTCTGTGAATTATCTATTGACATGTATTCTGTGCTCTTTTGTACTGGTTTGCTGATTTCATAGTTCTGGTTGATCTCCACTAAGAAGGGAGAAAGAATAACTGATACTGTTGCAAATCTCCATTTTTTCCCCCATTTTTTCTCTGCTTTGCAGTTTTGCTTATATATAATTTTGCCTCTCAATATTCCATTCTCATAAGACTGACTTACTCAAAGTCTTATCTGTATTTTGACAATTTAAAAAAAGGCTTTGCATATTCTATAGCTTTAAATTAATTGTACCACATGTCCTTTTAGCATTTCAGTGTTTTTCTTTACTATTTTTATAATTTGGAATTTGTCCCAATAGAGAATAAAACATTAATAACGTTTTTCTGATGATATCACGATTTATAACTTTGGTACAGGACAAAGGGTAAGAGATTACTTGGAGTCAGTGTCCACTTTAAACTCTGGAAAGACCCAGAGAGCCCGCCTTAACCAAAACCCCTCAGCAGGAGAGTTTCAGGGAACTGAAAACCCTGAACCGAGGCTTCAGTAGCTTTTTATTAATAGATCCAGAAAGCAAGGATAACGGACAAACCAAAGACACTGGTGCAGGAATTCATGTAAGGGAGGGGAAGCACAGGGGCAAGTCAGGGTGGTCTGTTATGTGACTGACCCTAGGGATAATCTAAGTAAGTAATCAGAGCATGGGGCGGACAAGAGCCAGAGCATTCCTCTCTTAAAGTATTTTGATCCCACTTGGACTTATGGCCCTATAGGGTATTGTTCAATCTTTAAACATGCATCCAAGATTTGGGAGTTGTGACTCCAAAGGTCCCTTATTTCCGCATATCCATCCCATACATACCCCTGGCCCGTGTCCTTACAGGATGGCTACTGAGTATTCTAAAAGGACTGTAGAGAATGTCATTTCCTAAGTAAACTTCTTTGATAATATTTTAAATTCATTTTTACTCTGCTCTGTTGGTCTGTCTGTCCATGTATATTTTCTGAGTTTTGAAATTATACAGTAAATTTATAATCTGGGAGGGCTAATTGTCCTTCATCCTTCTTTGAGCTTTCTTGTTTTTTTTTAATACAAATTTTTAGAATCAGTTTCTTTAAGATTGAAAGATAGAAAACCTATGTGTTTAAGGGATGTTGGGGGCTGGGGATATAGCTCAGTGGAATAAGCGCTTGCCTAGCAAGCACAGGGTCCTGAGTTCGATCCCCAGTACCGCAAAAAAAAAAAAAAAAAAAAAAAATAGAGAACAAGGGATGTTGATTTTCAACCAAGCAAAACTGTAACCTTTATGACTACTTATGCCTTGAGTTTAGATGTTTCACCAAAGCCTCATGCAGTCATAAGAGGAGCTTTGTCAGAGGTGGCTGCATCTAGAGCACGTAACACTGTGAATGAATCATGGCACAGTGCTTAGGATCGAGAGCCCTAGGATTAAGGGTGTGAGCGCTACCCACCCTAAGTAATCTGCATAAAATAGTAGGGGCAGAAAGACACAGTTAAAATACCTTGTTGCTTTTGCTACGTTCTGTATGCCATAAATTGCTGCCCCATTGCAATTATGGACTGAAAGCTCTACAAACTCTGAGCTAAATAAAAAACCTTCCCCTTTTAACTTTGGGAGTCAGGTATTTTGTCTCAGAAAGAAAAAAAGCAACTAAGGCAAAATTTGGTACCAGAAGTACGATTATTGCTATGACTGTATTTGACCATGTGGTCAGGAGCCTTTGGGACTTGCTTGTGGGAAGAGTTTGGAAAGCTCTTGAGATATCACTATAAAACACAGAGCTGGAATGCTTTAGGCAGTGCTGGATGGGAGATTCTGGTCAAAGCTAAGATCAGAAGACTGATAGAAATGCTGCCAATGAAGACCAGGCCAGGGAGGTTTCTGCTGGGAAGGACTGCATAGGTTGTTGGACTCCAGATGATGTGTGTAATGGCTTGGCAGAAAGTTTGTCTGCATTTTGCTCATGTCCAGAGACTGTGTCTGAGAGTGAGATTAAGGGTAGCAGATTAACTAATTTTGTAGAAGAAATCTCAAGGCAGTTGAATGTTGAGGTGGTGGCATGGTGACTGTCTGGGGCTTTTAGCCACATTTATGTTGAGCAAAGAGCCCAGCAGAAAAAGTGTTGTCAGTTTGACCAGAAAGGAAGCTCCAGTAAAGCTGTGGATTGCAAAAGTAGAGCAGAGGAGATCTTGATTGCTGAGAAGGAACAGGAGAATAAAAAAGGTAGCCTGAGGGCATCACAAGAAGCAGCAGGACCACACTCTGCAGCCTCAAAACTGCAAAAGCAAAAGGCTGCTTTAGATGCGACTTTTACTGCGTTTTCTATTCAGAGACTTTATATATCTTGATTTTTGAATAAGTTTTATTTCATATAATTTTATATGAGTCACATCTTGATGGTAGGTTTCATCCTAGAATCTTTCCTTTCTTGTACCTAATTATAAATTTCCTTTCTTGTACCTAATTATAAAGGATTTGTTCTCCTTACATCTACTAATGTACTATTTGCAAATAGATGAAATCCATGAATTAAGGCACATTAATTCTGTGCTCTGCTAATTTATACAATCTTCACTCTTCAGTTATTTCTTCTGAGAAGCTTATATATTCATTTATATCATTTGCAAATAATTTTATCTTTCTTTTTCTAATTTTTCAGCCTTTAATTTCTCTTGTTTAATCATTCTGGCTAATAATGTAATAATCATGTTGTGTGTACCTGAATCTAGCTTCTTCTAACTTTTTAAAGAGAGATTCAGATATTTCCGGAATAATTATGAAGCTGTCTTTCAGAAATATATTAGCTCTGTGGTTTTTGAACGGTGAATTACCTGGTCTTTAAATATTCAAATTAAATCCCATTACTCTTAGGCATTCTTTCTAATGTAGGGCTGGGTTCTCCTTGAAAGTATATTTTTTCTATACCTATGAACAATTAATTTAACATTAGAATTTACTACTCTTTAAAGTTTTATAATAATTTCCCTGTGAAATTTGGTGGATCTAGTGTTTTCTTTTTTAAAGAGGGGCTCAGGATGCTGACAAATTCCTGTACTTCATTTATGGAAATGAAATTGTTGTGATTTTGTACCTATTTTAGAATTATTTTGAGTCAATTACGTTCTGGTATAATACTCTTCCTTGTACGGAAGATGTCATACATATTTTCATCAAGTTAATCAAGATTAGCTTTTAGTCACTTTCTACATTTATTTCTTACCATATTTTAGTCTTACATATCTGTAACTTTTTCTTTTTTTTAAAGATGAGGTGATCTAATGTTTTACCCTTTAAAATTTTCCAAACTACAAAGTTTAGATATATTGATTTAGCAATTTTTGTATTTTGTAATAGTAAAATGTTTGTACATTCAGTTTTTATGATTCTCTTAAATATATTTTGAAATTTTATGTCAAATATTGAACTTAGTTTCTTTTCCTTTATAAATATATAAAGTCACAATGGTACAAATTGTGGTAGCTCTGGTTTGTTGCTGGCTGTTCAGATAACTACTGCATCTTGTACTTTCTGAATGTAATTAGTATGTCCTTCAGTTCATAAGTGATTTTAATTCTGGTCTTTTCATTTTGAATTCCAAACATTTCTTTTTCATTTTGACTTTTTTTTATGGTTTGGGTTTCTTTTCATTCGTTGTTTATATATTTTGTTTATCTGGTACAGGGAATTGAACCCAGACCCTCCTACCTGCTAGGTAAGGACTGGACCACTGAGCTACATACTGGTTTTTTTTTTTTTTTTTTTTTAATTTTGATGCAGAGTTTCACTAAGTTGATTAATCTGGGTTTAAATTTGTAATTTTCTTGCTTCAGCCTTTCAGAGTAGCTGGGGTTTTAGGCTCCCACCACTGTGCCTCCGATCTTTCACCCCGTTGAAACAAACCGTCTGACTAGCCCTTACTCTGACTTTAGTGTCCAGCACAGACGTACTTTGTTTGCATTCTCCTGGCATAGGTTGCTCCAGTTTTTTACTTGCTAATTTTCTAAATTAGCTGCTGTCTTAAAGCAAGTCTCTTGTTTACAAAATAGAATTTGTTCAGCTTTTTGATTCAAGCGTGTGTCTTTTAAAATGTACAGTAAAGCAACTTACATCTAATGATGTGACGAATACATTTAGTTCTCCCCTCTCATATCATTTTATTCCATTTTCTCTTTTCCTTCTAGTTTTATTTATTTGATTGATTGTTTTAATTTTGTGGTCTGGTGCGTGGCTGTGCATGTGGATGGGTGTGCTCCTGTTATTTAATAGAGTTTATATTTTTTCCTTTGTGCCTATATTTAAAATAATATAATACTTTGTTCCAGTTTAGTCAAAATTCTGAGCTGCTCATTCAGTGTACCACATGCCTTGGGTATTCGAACAGGCCCTTTGGTCATGAACAATCTTGTCTATTTATCTCATTTCCTGCAATGATATAGTTTTCCTTTTTGAGCAATCATTTGAAAGTATTGAAACTATTACCATACTGAATATGCACTAGCTTTGTATTATGAGCAGTACATCATGATCTTTCAGTTTTAATGCTGAAAATATACATGTGTTTACATTAATTGAATTGATGTTTTAATAGGTAATCTTTGACTCCTGCCAATCAGAGAATTTATGGGTACTTCTTACCACATTTCCTCTTTCAAATATTTTTTGTAGTATCATTTCTGCATTGTCAGGGTGTATTCAACTTCCATTCTTTTTTTTACCATTGTAATTGGTGGTGGTTGTTGGGCATTTATTTATTTATCTATTCGGTTCTAGGGGTTGAATTGGAAGTCTTGAGCATGCTAGACCAGCGCTTTAGAGAGTCTCTGACTTTCCACTTCTTTGCAGCCCAGGAGTCCTGAGCTCTGCGGCTCCAATACAGTCCTAGAAGTCTCATCCTTCACTAACCGTGCGTAGTGACGGCTGCCCTCACAGGTCCTACCCCCCTCCCTCACAGCCCGGTGTGTTTTGTTTAGGAAGATAAGCAAATTCGCATGACAATAATGGATTTCCTTTTATACTAAGGCTCTATTCCTAAATAAATTCCTCTTTAGAAGGAAATCGCAAAACCTAAGGATATCTTAGTCATTTTAAAAGATAAAGAACATAATGATTCCTTGGCAAAAGAAAATAAATACATTACAATTATTGGGGATATCCCTCGACTCTTGCAATCTGGAAAGTCTTTCTTCCAAGGATCTCAACTTCCAGAAATCTAGCTGTTACTCATGAGCGATCTAAAACATTTTCTTCCCCAGCTGTTCCATGGGAAGTTTCATCTCACTACTTTTGAGCTATTTCTTGGAGACCTACCATACCTCACTGAGCCTAGTGCTGCTGAAATTAGCTAGTTTTAATTAGAGCACAGTTCTTTATCAACTATCATAAAAATTCTAGTGTCAGATTCTACTCATAACTCTTTCGCACTCAGCCAACTATATGTGAAAAATGTCTTTACAGGCAAATTTCTATCCTATCACAGAAATAGTGGCTATCAAACAATGAACCCACTTCTTCGTCAGTATTTTCTCCTTTTACCTGGTCTCTTGCTCTTTATTCTAGCTGAACAGTGTGCAGATCAATATATAGATATCGGGTTGTGGGATTTGCAGAGGAGCATGGGGATTTAAAATATAATCGTGTGTGATGAAGGAGAAACTGTTGGGCCAGCAGTGGTTAAACTGAAATTAAGGCATTAATTTTTGCTGATCTCTCACTATCCCCTTAATGCAATTTTCAGGCAGTGACAATGTTCTTAATACCCCAAAAGCAATTATTTCTCAGTATGTACAAAATAAAAATATGTTGTGGACTCACAGTCAAGAAATTTTTTTCGTTCTCATATTAACACCTGTTACCTAAAGGAGCGAAGTTTTCATAGGGACTCAGCTTGCCTCTTGCCATGTTTGCATATAAAGCAGATAAGCCAGGGTTTGTTTTGGAAGATGTTAATTGCTTCTGTCCACCATGTTTAATTAAGCGACTTAGTAGGGGGCCAGGAGCCTCACTTTGTAAACATCTCGTCCTGTGCAAGAGGGCATGGAGAGGTTATGAGTGCTACACTTGCCCTGGAGCGCGTAGGTTGCTTACAATTTAAGGGAGGAAACAAGGCTTGTTCTCCCCCTTTTTTGCTCTTGCTGATTTTGGTGTCTTCTTCTGCCTTGAAATGTTGCCCCTGTGCCCTGCCACCCTGCCTTGGAGCTAGCTGATTACACACTGTGAGGTAACTAAACCTTTCCTTCCTTAATTTTGAGCATTGGGTATTTTGTCTCAGCAATGAGAGAAAAGTAACTAAGACAGCATGTATTCAATTATTGGTGCTATTTCTTGTTGTAAGACTTAACAAGTGCCATTTCTTATTTCCTTCCTGCATGAGCGTAGGGTGCAAATCTCCAGCTCATGAACAGAATTTCCTGTGATTTGGCACACTTTTAACGAGTCCCACTTTAGTTTTCTGAAACTGAACACTCATGAAACTTATTGATCCCCTTAGCTACAAAGCTATTAATGGTGGCAGTCATAAAATAAATGCAGCCACAAGCATTGCCACAAATGAATCAGTCATCTCAGACTCAAATATATCTTCTGCCTATTACTGAAGGGATCTTCCTGGCCAGCTTTTAAGTGTTCTGGTTACAGTGTTTGATGTCCACTTTTCTTTCAGCAATGTGCTTAATTTGTGAAGTAGAGAGGAAGAATAGGGTTGAGTGCTAGATTCTCATCATTAACATAACATTTTACTGCTTTGTATCTCTTACTCTGTATATTATTATAAAAGTTTTAGGTCAATCTAATGCAAGAAAAAGGTGCCAGGTTGACAGAGTATAGAGGATATATTATTCTTCTTAAGAGGGAATAAGACAGACTAATTTGAAATTTTCTACCTTTCAGATTAAGCAGATTGCTCAAAAGAAGGTTCTAGGTATTACAAAATTCATGGAGATAAATTATTAAATACATTATGAATTGATCAGGAAGGGGCAGAAGGTCTCTGTGCTGTGATAAAGGAAATCATCTGCTGAAGTTTCTCTCATCTAGGCCTGACTCATAGATCTAAAATTCTAACTTATTTCTCCCTCACAGAAAAAAGAAATAGAAAGATGTAGTAAATAATCATATACTATATTTCTTAGTCCTTGGGCTTTCTTACCCCAGTTCACACTGTAAAAAGTTTCTTATCCTGTAAAGTGTTAGCACTGACCTTGTCTAGGTGTAAGATGTTTGTTCATTAGACCTGAGGAAGAACATATCTTTTCCATGATAAATGCATCAATTTGTACAATGTTGAAGATTTATTAAGTGTCTGTTTCTTGCCAGGTTTAGAGCTGGGCTCTTGATTTTGCACAGGCGTAGACCCACATTAGAATCTAATGAGAATGAGAAATAATCAACAATAGATGCATGTAACAGTGCATAGCTAAGAAATCTAGGAAAATAAAGACCCAGAAATGCTTGCAGAATTTTAAATATAAGTTATTGTACTGTACCTGCTAGGTGTATAGAGTACAAAATACAAAAGCCTATATGTGAGAAAATTAAAGGTCAAAATTTAGCAACAATTAAGAGCAGCAAAACAGCGTTACTAGAGTAACTAGAGTTATTGCAAGGCCGTCATCTTAGTTTGTGCTGCTGTAACAGAATGCCACAGATTGGTTAATTAAAAATAATGAGCAGAAATTGTTTGGCTCATAGTTCTAGATGATGGGAAGCCCAGTACTAAGATGCTAACATCTGGAGAGGGTCTTTTGCTACTCTATAATGTGATGGAATTAATCATAAGGTGGAAGGACCAAGACAAGATCAGCATGAGCAACAGGGTGGAGCTCACCCCAGCAGGAAGGAAGCCTCTCCCAGATAACAGTGTAAGTCCCTCCCTGAGGGCAGAGCTTCCTCCCCTGAAAACAGCTCAGTGGCCCCACCTGCCAGAACCATCACAATGACAGTGAGATTGCAAAGTGAATTTTGGAGCGGAACATACTCAAAACATAGCAGTAGTACACAGTTTATTATCTAAGAAGTGGTCATGAGAATAATGGCTTCAGGATTTAAGGATTACTGACCAGAGATGGTGGCAGGAGACACTTTCTAAGGAACAATCCCAGAACTGCTGTGTAGAGAAATCAGATGATTTTTTTAGAGAGTGAGGTTAAAAGGACTTTTTTCCTCTTTCTTATCTTAGAAAAAAATTGATAGCATAATATCAATAAGATGAAGAAAAAGGATGAGTAATAGTAGGAAAAAAAGGTCTTTTTAAAAAAATTAGTCACAGTCCAGGGAAGCACTCATTTCTTGTATGTAGCTGGTGGGGTTAGAACTTGCTACAGTCTCCTTAATGGGAAATTTGAAAATCATATTGAAAGCTTTTAAGCCTTTTGTGAATTTAACCAAACAATTCTATTTTGAGGTATTTATGTTATAGAACAAATCATGATAACAGGTAAAGATTTATTTGCAGGGAAGCTTATTATAGTGTCTTATGAACATTCATATTTGAAAAAGAAGATAAATTCCCAACACTATCAGAATGGTTAAATTATACTCAAGTGGGTAGCAGAGCTATCCATCAAGCTGAAATTTTAGTGTTTGTTGCTATTGTTATATCATTGAATGAGAGGCAGAAAAAGGTAAGTTAAGCTTCCTGTGATTATAAATACCTATCATATACTTCAATATAATATCTTAGAAGACTATTTAATTTAATAGGCTAATATTTAGTTACAAGAAGAGATGTTCATAAAATATAGAGTAAAAAGTACAGCAAGCTATAAAAGCTCCTGTTCAGTAACTTCTCGGCATCTCTGCATTGAATACGCAATTGAATGATATATAGATAGATGCTCAGCTGCGAACAGCTGAGCACCTTAATTCCTGTCTTTTAAACAATATTTCCTAAGCTTTGTACTGTGAAACTGTAGCGTTTATAATTTATAGCAAGACTAAAAATTGATTTAGCAAAAGTTTCCTAAATATAGTGTTCATTTGTGTGGTGAAAGAAAGATGAATACACTTTTCTTTGTATCATTATTTAACTTAACGTGCTATATAAGCACCTTCACCAAAGAGTAAGTGAGCCACAGTGGGAAAATAATGTGGTTTGGCATCACATAGAACTTGATTTTAACTCCAGCTTTATATTTCATTAGCTGTTGCATCTTGAGAGAAGGAACTACTCTGTGTCTTAGTCCTGTCCTCGGGAGGCGAGGACAGGGACACACGTGTTGTGTGGCCCGCAGAGCATGGAAGACCCGCCCGTACACAACCCCGAGGAAACATGGTCAGGCCTTGGTGTTAACTGAGTATTAAAATATACCTCCTACCTGAAATAGCAATTTTCCACCAGACGCAATGCAGGAAAAATAGTCTTTCAAACTTAAAAAATACTCTGAGAAATATACGTTCAGTTAGACTTTGCTAGAAAAATAATCCCTCGGAAATTTTGTTCCTGAATAACTGCAGTGAAAGGTGTAAAGCAGAATGAGGACTACAGAGAGAATTTGGGTGCGTGTGTGCGTGTGTGTGCGTGTGTGCGTGTGCGTGTGCGGGTATGCGTGTATGTGTGTTTCATTGCTCTACCTCTTTGGTCAAATCAAACAAAAAAGAAGCTAATTTGTCATCCTAGAGAATCACACTAGGCAAAGTTATACTTCTTCATTTTCATCATTTCGACAAACAGAGCTCCAAGTAATTATTTGTTTGGTTTCTAATTACTTCTGTTTGCTCCCTAGCATTCCATTCGGCTTTGAAATGGTGTTTTCATGGTTTTCTTTTTCTTCTGGAGTCTAGGTTGGAGGTAGGCAGGGGAAGTACCTTAAAATACCTCGAATCTACCTTTAAAAGGAAAACATATTTAGAAAGTCCTTAACTGCTTTACAAACATCTCCAGGTATGAACAGAAACATTTGCATACCCCAAAACCTATGCTTGCTCAGAGTCACTTATGCCAAGAGAGCTTTGTTCTAGTTACCAAGAGGTGCTGTAGGCAAAGCAGTAGCACGCACACAGCAAAATTCAAAAAGAGGGTTTGGATCAACACCAACAACAAAAATGGAATCATGAATTTAAAAAATCACATGGCATTATTTTGATTTCCATTACCATTTAAAAAGCTGTAATGCTGTATCCTGGCTGGGATACACTGGCATGACACACACAGAGGAACCCCTGAAAAGATGCTTCAGAGGGCCCCAGGCACTCACAGAGCAGCAGGCTCTTCCATACCATCTCCATGTGGCCAAGACAGCTCACTTCCTCTGCTTCTTTTCTATGCTCTCTGTATTTGAACATAAAGGTGTGTTTCTTTCCTTTTCTTTTGAATGAGCTGTCAAAATTTTCATTTTGACAGAAGAAAATAAATAAGGCAAGTAGAACCCAGGAAAGAAACCCAGGAAACGGAAATGGAATTGTCACTTGGTACAGAGTCAGCAGGTTTCTTCTGGGAATAAAATAATTCTGGATCAGGGCTCCCTAAGAAGGAAAAATGAGGCTTACAGGTATAGCGTTGCCACTTCTTTCGCATCGTGTCCCCCTTTTTTAACTGATGAAAAACATAGAGGCAATGTGGAGCAAACCTGGCCCTCTCATCTAAATCACCCTTAGATTTAGTCTGTACAGAGCGATGCAAAAATATCTTCATTAATGTTTTCTATCTCCACGTCCCGGCTTTCTCTTATCTCCCAGTAGGGATGTTGTGCTTCTAACATTTGCATTCAGAAAGTAGATAGATAAGGATTCCACCCTCCAGCCTCATTTATCGCAATTGTGTTTAAACACACAGTTTAATTAGCTCTGCTCATCCTCCTTCCCGGTCCTCTTTGAAGTGGGAAAGTCTCATTGCATGGGTTCAGCTAATTTCACGGTCAGATGCTAATTTTTGAACTTCGTAAAAAGCTAGGGGTATGACAGCCCCCTGTGATTCTAAGAAGTCTAGATATTTGATCCGCAGGGAGCATTTTGTTCAGTGAAGGACATGGAGTTTATTGCCTTGAATCTGAACTTCAGTTATAACATCTGATTATTTTTTCACCAAATTCTCTATGAGAAATTAGGTTTGCAACTTAGGAAAAGAAGGATAGGATACTGAGGCGGACGGTTTCATTACATTGCATTCATTATTGTGGTATCACACTCTCCAGGGAAGGAAAAGGTGAGTAGGTGCAATGTTATGAGATGTTTAGAGTATGCTAATTTTATACACATACATATACTTAGCGGATTGAAAATACTGATGACCTTTCACAAAAAAAATGTTACACAGAGGTTTGGCAAACACCAGTAAGGTCAGAGGAAAAGCAATATGAATGCAGGATTGAGAAAGTGATAAGACTCTCTATGTCTGGAGTATGATCTTTAATATGATTGAAAAAAACCACCAAAGACGCCTCTCTAGCCTGCAGATGGATTCCTTCCATGATATCTAGGCTAATGCCTTTTTTGAGCATAAATAATTAGATATATTTACTTTGTAATATTTAGTACTGAGTGTACCCTTGTTGATTCCCTAGTGGCCTGAAATATAATTTGCTACAAAGAAAATAAAAGTTGCTAAGATGTAACCTAGTAAGCTGAGTAGTTTGACCAAGTGCAATAGCAACTGTGCCCATCAGTTATCACGTGTCTCTCTCTACTCCCCAGCCTCCCCTGATGTTAGATTTGAAGCAAATTCTGATCAATGATCTATGATTGGGGGGGAAATATGTCACTTCTAGGCTGAGGCAGTTTAGAGTCGCCCTAGCCCTCAACCTGTCTCTCTCTTTCTGTGTCGTCTCTCCTTTGTGCTTGGGAGGCCTTGCACTCTAGAGGCCTTTAACAAGGTGAGGAAGCAGGGCACTCACCTCCCTAATAAACATTTGCACCCACAAAAAAGACCTGTGTGTGTAAAATACATGTATTTAAATTTGACCGGATGAACAAATCATTAATTTTACTACTCAGAAACTGTAAGTAACAAAACAATCATACTAGTGTAGGGATAAACAAAAAGTATTAAAGTTTTCCTCTCCTTTATGTCCTTACTGAAGGAATCTGACCACCGCCATCCTAGCCTGAGCAGAAACCATTTTACACCGCTTCACTCTGCTATGCTTTAAACCTTTCACACCTGCAGAGGTATTGCCACGGATCCAGAAGGCCCCGTACACACAGCTACTCCTTGTCATTCCCAATCATTGCTCAGCCCTGCTGCTGACAAACAACATTCAGCTCCTTGCACGTCCTCAAGCCCGGTCCTGGGCGGACAGCCGCAGCTCTGTTGTACTGAGGTGTTCTCCCGAAAGTCGCACTGTGACTTTTCCCTCCCACCCCTGCTCGTTTTATGCTCCTGACCCTGTAAAGACCTCATAGCCTAGATGAGAGTTAGCTGGTCTGGTCTCTACGCCAGAGCGGCTCCTCTCAGGTTCGTTATGAAATAAACCTGTCGTATTGAGCTTGTGCACCTGCTGCTTGCCCTCTTTGCCCTAGAACCTATATTATGTGCCCCGACCTTCCTGTTGCTCTAAACCTAGAACTTTCTGACCAGTGCATGTCAGCGTGACTTGCTCAGTGTGCTGAGGTACCAGTTTATTTGGTTTGTTGGGTAGGAGGATAGTGCTTCCAGGCAATACCTCTGTCATCAGCACCCTTGACTGCTTACCCTGAGTTCTGTGAGGACATGATCATGGTCAAAGTGTTTCACGATGGGAAAAAGTCAGAGAAACGCCGAGGTCTAGGAATTAGGGTGCACCAGTGTGGCTGCACTTTACCCCTCTTCCTTCCAACTCCTAACCCAGATGTGGTATTATTTTCTCATATATTGAGAAGGAACTGCTAAAATCATTGGTACTGCCAGCAAGTACAGTGTTTGTTGAATTAATAAATAAATGTGCTTTTGAGACACTTCTGCATATCTCAGTATCTTTGCCATTAGGAGGAAGGTTTCCTAGCAACCCTTCAAACCTTCCCAAATCAAAGCTTAAATTCTATTCCTGAATTGCTCTGATAAAAAGAGAAAACTGAACATTTGCAACTGCACTCTACTGAAGTATTGGAGGTCTCAGTGACATAAGCCTGGTGTTTGTCTATGCATCATAAGAAACTAAGTAATAATTCCTTTTATTTATCCAGTGTTTACTACATGTTTGTCTATATTTTCTTATTTATTTCTTTCCAAACAGTTACGAGGTAGACATTTTTATTATCCCTGTTTTACAGTGGAAAAACCTAGAGCCACACTGCTTAAGGAGTTTGGATTGCATAGCTAGTGCTGGGAATCAGGCTTTTAACACTGCAGGCTGCTGGTGAAGTTCCTAGCTGGACATTTTTGTTTCATTAAGTGAGAGTCATCTTCTACCCTAGTGCCAAAAATGACTTCAAGGGAAACAACTCTCAGATTACCACCACTTATTCAGAAGAAGTATGATTTGAGTTTTAGGCATTTCATTGGTTCAGCTCAGATCTCCTATTTGTTAGTAAAAGTTGTGCTATTGTCTCATAAAATACATCACTACTGTATCACCACCTCTTTAATTTGACAGATGATCCCACATTCATGTGAAAGTATTTTAGCATTTGAAAAAATAATAAAAATCCTCCAGCAAATCCAATATTCTACCCAAATTTTTTAGGATGTAGATCATTTTGGTGAGCCTTAGCTCATGTGCTGTTTCATGATAATTAATACCAGCCAATAACAATTTTTAGCAACAGATCAAACGCATGTACCTCATTTGCAAATGTACTCCTTCTATTGAATTAATTTATTTTACTAAAAGAAAAGTCTGGAAATGGAGACACTTGGGTTCTTCACCATTCTCTTCCCTTTCTGCTGAAAAAATTGTAGTGTCAGAAAAGAAGTTATTGCAGAGCTGGAAGAGAGCTCAGAGATCACTCTAGTATAGTTGTGTCACGCTACAGATGCAAACTTTGAAGCTTAGCGAAGAGTGCTGGTTTATTCAGAGAGAACTCGCTGATTACTCGGGTCTCCTCTGTACCCGTCTTCCCATCGGCACAAATCTCTATTGGCAAGCTTGAGTCATCTACTCGGTTTGTGGTGAGGCCAGGACATGAGGTGGTACAAAAGCTGGTGCGTCTAAATAAGGAGCTACCTCTGGCTGCTTCACTTTAAGGAGGGTATTTGGGCATGAGGGCTCTAAGATGGATAATCATGTTAAACTAATACTTTAAAATAGGTTTTGTACCTAAGTGTCCAACAGTGTCTGGTACAGAGGAGACATTGTATTTGTAATTTTTAAAAAAGTTTTTAAAAGCAAGCAGATGTTCACACCCGGCGTCTCTAAACTCTGAACTCTGAGTGACGCAGAGATCAGAGCCTTGCTTGAGTTTTTGTGTTAGTTCTTTAAAATGAAACTGTCGTATGGGAATCTGCATCAATTCTATTCAGAGTTTAGACACGCCAACTTATGCGAGAGCCCCAAACCAATCAAACACAAGGCAGTGTTTAAAAAACAAAAATCAGACAAGGAAAAAAAAACTAAGAAAATAATAAACCATGAAAAGATTTTCCCTGCCAAAACTGGCTTGTTAGCCATTGAAAAACCAGACATATGAAAGTATAATTGAAATGCAGCAGTGATCATTTGGGTGAAAACACGATTTGCATAAGAATGAATTAGGAAATGTCCCAGAACACCAGAAAGATGAAATATCTGGGGTCCTATAGGGCATGTCCAAGTTGCTAAACAGAAACCACACTGTGAGCCTGCTTTATGGCTGGAAACCTTGGCAGAAACTCCATGCCCTTTCTAGACATTGCCATTAGAGGTTTACAGTGACAGGCAATCTAATGTTTAAAGGAAGAGTATAATGTATACCTACAAAAACTGTCAAAACTGTCTTGTGCAGTTGATTTTATTCCCCCATCTCCTGATCTGAAATTCATTAAAGCTGAGAATGTCCCTTAAATTATACTCTGCTTTTTCCCCTAGAGGAACACCTGAGAAAGTTCATAAACTCTTGAGATTAGGCAAGTGGAGAGGAAAGAATTATGAAATGAAACAAAACAAAGAAATTCTGTAAACAAATTAATTAATTGTCTGGAAGTGAAAAGCATGTTTGTAATTTCGCCCTTGTCGAAGGAAAATTGGAGTTCATTACTCTCGCAGGCTGGTGTAAAAGCTCCTTCCCGCACGGAGTCACCGAGAGAACGAGTGTGCTATGAGTGTGAAGCATGGATCGCTTGCAACATCAATTAAAACAGAAATTCATTATTGAAACCTCCAGAGTAAGAGGTTGGTTGGTGCTTTATACTTAGGCTTTGAAAGGAAGCTTTTCTTCTCCTATTTTCAGTTTTTTTGTTTGTTTGCTCCTCCCGCCCATTGCTGTCGGGATCCATTGGGAATATGTATTTCAAACTTACAGTAGGAGGCATTATACTTCTTGGGTAACAAGTTGTATGAATACTTTTCAGACATTAAACACATTGAATATACCAGGCACTTTATCATCTTCAATCGTCAGAACAATCCCTCAGTGAAAGGTATCAGTCACTGACACTTGAGAAAATTGAAGCTTGTGGAAGAAAAATCGAGCAGCAGTGACACCACAGACCTAAGACCCGATCTGTGGTCTCTGCTTGATGCCGCAGAGATGTACCAGGGCCGAGCTGCAGTTCTGAGTTGGAGTGCCTCTGTGGCCAACTGGCACAGGTACGCTCTCATCCAGGCTGGGGATTGTACTCTTAGGGGCAAATGGCGGTGTCACCCAGAGCCCAGTGGAACTGTGGGTGGAGCGTGATTCATACAACACAGCTCTCTGCTCCATGTGGGGATCCTTGTGCTTTTCAAGTGCGTAAAAGCTCAACTGCCTTGTGCTGAAATGTGTGAATGAGACAAATGTGAATTTCAATTTTGTGGCATCTTTTCCCAGTGGGCTTTGCTTAAGGAGTTACATTTTAGAGAAGAAAGGAAATGTCCTGCCTGTTGTGACCTCTCCTAGAGACCAGGCGTGTGTATTCAGACTGTATGGCAAGTGAGGAAGGAGGAATAAAAGGGACACAAGAGACCCGAGTATATAAGAACAATGACGGCAGCATAGGGCAGGGCAGAAAATTGGTGGGTTCGGCGGGGGAGAGCGAAAACCCTGGAGTCTCAGCAATGTCATGGGAAGAGTTTGGTTTTGAACCAATGGGAAATGGATTCACATCCACTCACTGTCACTTCTTGAGTGCGTGGCCCTGTATAGGTGACTTATTTTCTAAGTGTTTGTCTCTCTATCTATAAAACGTGGAAGATTCCTGAAGAACAGCATAAGTGTGAAGTTGTATTTCTTAGGATGTCTGATACCTGTAAGTCAATCTTTAAATGATTCTTGTCTGTAATGTCAATGTCAGGTGTTTGCTAGGTCCTTGATGTATAAAACTCATTTCGTTCATATGAAGACCCTGTGAAAATAATAGCCCCATTCTACACTGGATGCAGCTGAGGCTTTGCAAGATTACATAGCACACCCGACCATCCCGCTAGAAAGTAACAGTGGCACAGATGGCATGAAGAGCACATGATAATCTCAGCACTCTGGGAGGCTGAGGCACAATAACTGCAAATTTAAGGCCAGCCTGGGCAGTTTAGTGGCTTAGCAAGAACCTGTTTCAAAATTTAAAAGGACTTGGGCTTCTGCTCAGGTTGATGCTCTAAGTTCGATCCCTCGTATTAACGGGGAGAGAGAGAGAGAGAGACAGAAAGGGACACAGAGAGAACGAGACAGAGAGACAGAGACAGACGGAGGGACAAAGAAAGAGAGGACAAGGACAATGAAGAGGCAGATAAGAGAAAGAGGAGAGAGATGGAGAAAGGAAAAGAAAGAGAGAGAATGAAAAAGAAAGGAAAGCAGGCACTGCGTGAGGCTGTCTGGCTCTGGAACCCATGCCAGGCCCCACTGCCTCCCTCCCTGCCCGTCCCGCTACTCTTCAAACTTCACCTCTTTAAAGCCAGAAGTGATTGCAGTGACTCCCTGTGCTTGTTTTACAAGCTGCATGAAATCCTTATAGGACGGAACAGTGTCTGTACAAGCAAATACTATTAAAATCATGGTGTAGGTACTATTTATTTTTCTCTCTCATTCATGTACCATTCATCCTGTTTTAGCCTTGCCCTTTGGGTTTCATTTAAAACCACTGTGGCATTGCTTATGCTTTTCTATGCCTTTATATTGGTATCCAGAAGAACTAAAAAAAAAAAAAAAACAAAGCATGAGAAAAAATGATGAGCTCAAATTTTCCACTGTAAGGGTGTACCTTCTGGTAAAAATAAAAATAAACCCCACCTATAGGGGACAAGATATGTTCTCTGTATGTCCTTTCTCTATGGCTGTATGTACAAAGATTTCTACCCCTTCCACTGCCTGTTCCCTGGCCCCTCATATGCTCACCTGAGGTCCTAATCATCTTCCCTTTAACTCTCAGTGCTTTGCTGCTTTATGGGAGTTCATCTTGTCTTCTAAAATTCTACCTCAATTGGCAAATCCCTGAAAACAGGTCCTAGATATGAGCAGGGGTTAGTGAGAGGAGGAGGGAGGGAAAATCCCCAGGGATTGTATCCAGCAACTACTGTTTTACTAAATATAAGCAGTCTGTCCAAGCTTGGGGAATATTCTCCAGTCTCCAATATAGTTTGCCTACCCTTAAATGGATCAAAGATACTTTGAAATATTTACTTTACATAAAGGGTAAAGAAATATAAAACTACTCTCTGAACCAAATAAATCATTTATTCATATTTTTATTCATTGAGCTCAAATTTTTTGTCTGCTAATGTGTACATAAATTTTAAAGGAACAAATTCATGACCCCTCTCCTAAAGGAGTCACAGCCGGGATGCTCGACCAGCAGGTGTATCAGGATCATACTACAGCAGTATCCTGTATATAAGAAAGCTAGCCAATGGAAACTCAAGGGAGGGCTTGTGCTCAGACTGGAGGTCCGAGAAACCTTCTCAGGAAAGATGAGTTTTCAACTGAGTTGTAAAGGCACACAGGAAGTTGGACCACAAGCTATTTTTTCCCTGAGAGATTGACATGGTCACATGAGTGATTCTGCATGGCTGGAAAAAGTGATATTATTTTGTTTTAAAACAAATTATCACCACTTGGTGATTTTAAATATTTAAAAAATTTTCTTACAGTGCTGGAAGTCAGGTATTTAAAACTCTTGGAGTTAGCAGCATTGGTCCCTTCAGGAAATTATGAGAGAGAATCCTCTCCATGCCTCTCTGCCAGCTTCTTTCTGCTGGCTGTGAAATTCATCACTGTTGGTTGTCACATCACCTTCACCTATTACCTGCTTCTGCTCTCTTCCCATGCCTTCTCTTCTTCTAAGGACATTTGTCATCGGTGTTATGGAATCACCATCCAGGTTGGCATCTAAGATCCTTAATTAAGTCTTCAAAGTTTGTTTTTCCAAATAAAGTTAAATTGGCATATTCCCACAGACATTATCTTTTGAGGAACCAGCATTTAATTTACCATGAAGAGCAAAGATAAGTTATAAACCTGATGAAGTACAAAGAGGCAAAGCTAGATCCCCCAAATGCTTGTGTGGCTGCAAAGGACCATAGATTTGATTTTGAAAGACTTGGGAAGTCAGTGGTGTTTTCACTGTGCAATTGGAATGTGTCTCTGCAAAACACTTAATTATACTCTCGATGTCTTTAAAGACATCAGAAATCTTACCTGTGGGAATAAAGTTAAAATTACTTAACTTAGCACTCATTACAAAAAGGGACAAAACCATAAGGAAGTATAATGTTTCTTGTAGAATGGTAGAAGGTGTTAGAGAACACCTGGTATAGCATCTGATTGTGGTGGTGTGATTTGGGGGGTGGTCCAAGGGAGCCTGGTTGCTCTACACTGGAGACAGTGAAAAAGCAAGAGCGATTCTAAAAGTGGGTGTCTCAGTAAGTCTTATCTGGCTGAGGAACAGACCACAGTGAAGATAAAAGTGGTTGCCTAGAGTGTGCAATGTGTGATATTTTATGAGTGGAACTGTGGCTTTGTTATTTCCTTTGCTTGGACAAAATTAAGAAGTAGCCTTGCTTTGTCTCACTTTTTCATGGTCTGAAGGTTATGTTGTGTGTAGCGTGTCACAGAGTAGAATTCTGTGACACCCTGCATACCTGATAATAAAGTAACAGAGTCTAGCTGTGAGTTCCAGGTCAAGTTCCACATAAGGGCTGTGGGTTGCTCTTTCTTCTTCCCTTTTTCAATACTAAATTATGAAGATGGCCATACATAAAATTCCAGCACTTCTGATCAAGTACATCCACCAAAATGTTCAGAATGTTCCATGAGAATCTTAATAAAAGTCACATTTTCTTAAAAGAATACTCTTCCTTTGCATACAAAAGCATTCTTTCCCAGACTTAATTCACCTCTGAATCAAACATTGGGCACTAGCTATTCAAAGACAAGAGGAACCAACTGAAAGACTTTTTGTTTGGGGTACTATGTTATCTAACTTTTGTAATAGCCCTAACCTGACAAGCACTCCTGAGAAGAGAGACCTTGAATTATGCTTTTCAAGTCCGAATTCTTTCTCCAGGGGTGTTCCATGTGATTAAATATTAGAAGTGACTGGGCTGTACCTCTCCTTAATGAAAAATAAGCAAGTGGAAGAACCCCATCCACTCATTTGGTGAAGGTCCCTTCAGAACAGACAGGCTCTGATATTAGAGATTTATTGTTGTAAAGAATGAAAGGATCTGAAAGGGCCACACAAGGGCAGAGACAACTGACAACATTGTGCAGCACATTTTGTTTTAAGTGAAGATGAAAAAGATGGGCGCCATTTTTAGTTTGCTCCCCAAAAAAGTAAAATATAATATAGCTGGTGTTTCTGGGAATGACTAATGACAAGAGGTTCTCCTCTGACACTTCTATATTCTCAAGGAGAAAAGGGTTCTCTAAAATTAAAACTGGAGACACTATTTGAAAGGAAACATTTTCCTGCTCTAACAGATCATTAGCCCACAACACTGATTTCTGTAGACTCTGTTCAAGGCAAATTTCTGAGCCCAGTGACTTTGGCAGGTATCTGTTATTCCTGCAAACACTGGATAATCACTCTAAACACAAGCCAGTTGTTCTTTTCCAAGGCAGCAAGTGATGGCCAACTCAGATCATATGCATTCATCTGTAGTATTGCTTATGAGATGTAGTGTCGGGCTTTGGCGCCTCCAGTGACACAATCCAGCATCCTGCGTATTTCATTAGGCGTCCAATCGCATACAGATGCTTCTCTCTTGAAATCCAATACCTGTTTTCATCCTAACATTCTACTGGAGGAATGAATCACTGCCAAAGTTAGAGATCGTCAGTGAAGCTTCCCAACATCCTCCTCATTTTAGGTTGCCTTATTTATGCTTGAAGCTTGTGGACTGAGATGGATTTGCTAAGAGGTTTGAGGTCCTGTGGTTTCCCTTGGGGAAATACCAGTGGGTCATGTGGCTTTTCATGTGTCAGGGTGATTGAATTTGGGTTTGTTGTGACCCTGACCCACACATGGGCTGGAGGGCTGGCTGCCTGTGACACAGTTAGTATAGGACAGCTTAGAATCTGAAAAACCTGGAGCTAATGCAGAGGTGTACAGGCACATAGCAAGCAGAGGTTGCAAATTCAAAATTCTATGAGGGCCAGACAGGTAATGTGTCCATGTGCAGGTGGCAAATTAGAGACTAGGTAGGACAGGCAGTGGAAGTAGAAAGCTCTCACTGATTGTGAACTCACAGAGATGTGAGTCTAGAGTTGTCAGCTTTTTAACATAAGAAAACAGTCTAGTGTGAATGTTAAATCCCTTGATTTTCAATACTCATATTCCTTTAAAGCCCTTAGCCCACAAAACCAAACAATTTGCTTTGTACGCTGCCATTTTGCAACCTTGATCTAATGACACTCAAGTCTGTCTGGTTTCTTTGCTACCTAATGTGAACAGAGAAGTTTTGTGGACTCAAGATTTAAGACATCATGAATTTTCTTCCCCAAATCGAAAACTTATGAAGAATATAGGCAAAGGAAATGAAAACAGTTCTCAAATGTCACAGCACTACCGTGAGGCTGAGGACACCCAACTGTGGGCACACAGAGCCTCCACTCCCTCTGTAACTAAGCAGTGTTGATGTCCAAAGGAGGAATAGCGCAACACTAGGCACACAGACTACAAAGAGCACAGGCTTGCTGCCTTTGAGAAATTTGTGAATTTCTTGAGAACATTATGATCCCATGTGCTAGAGTAGTCAGGAAAAACTAAGTAAGTGTGGGTGGGCCCTCAGAGGAGGGTGATTCAGTTTCCTTCTTTAAGACATCTCTTCTTAAAACTATCAAAGTGAAACAGAAGAAAACCCAATGGAGTTACCATATGACTTGCTACATTAGTGTCATTTCTGTGGGATGAAACAGAATAACAAAAGAAAAAGTCAGTGGCATTAGGCTGATTCTTCTTTATTGGGACCTATGTTCACTTTCGGCCCACATAGATAAGTCAGGCAAGATATGCATCTTCTTTTAACGTCAATTATCAGCACCTTTATTTCCAGTATGCTGTGGAAGGTAACATTCACAGGTTTTAGAGATTAAAACACAGCTATTTTTGGTGTCAGTGACATTTTCCTGCCTATGAAAGTGGTGTTTGGAGATACTTTTTTTTAACATCAGGAAACAGTCTAATAAATTATAAAAGTATGTACAAGTACAATATATGGCCTCTTCACCCAACCAATCAGCTCTCTTTCTTTACCCTGGAAAGGTATTTTATTAACTTTCCAGTTCTTGGAACCATATACCCAATACTTACAATTTAAATGAACAAAGGTATAATTTGGTTCACGGTTTCAGGAGATTCAGTCCATGGTTAGGTGGCTGGAAACATTATGGCAGAAGTGTATGGTAGAGCAAAGGTGCTCCTGTTCATTAAAGCCAGGGGACAGTGCCAGAGAGAAAGGGGCCAGGGGCCAGATAGAGACCCCACAATCACACCTTCTTGGCCTGCACAGCACACAAAGAAGTGTGCTTTATTAATTCCCTAGGGAGCTATCAAACCAGTCAAGTTGACAGTTAGGCTTAGCTGTGTTAGGTAATGTAATATGCAATGGTGATGGCAAGAATATTGTAGACACACAAAACTGAGTTCAAGATCTGACTCTGACACTTGCTAGCTGTGTGATTTTTGAGAGGTTACAAAAGTTTGAGCCCATAGATTCTTTTGTTCTGAAATAGAGAAAATATTTTTCTTGTAGGATCCTTTTACCTATGCAAAATAAAAATGTGCCAGAAACATCACAGAGATCTAATAAATGAGACTATTATTTTCTGCAACCTTACTTTGGTTCTCCTAGATAAACCCAACTAAGGAAAACAACTTTGTGCTTTGGTGTTGCCATCATGGCAACTTACAATTCCAGGTATCTGTTTTAAGGATATGTAAGGTGTTTGAGTTACAATAATGAAGAAGCTATTTGCAAATGCAAAGTGGTATTACTATGCTCAATAAATAGGTAGTACATTGGTACTTTGGTTCACAAACATAATTCTTTCCATGATTCTCACTGAAAAATGTATTATATAATTTTGGTCGCAACCAAGTTGCACCAGAATCATGGTGTCTTGGTTCCTTTTCTCTCATCACTGAGACAAAATACCCAACACCCAAAATGAAAGTAGGAAAGGTTTATTTAGCTTACAGTTTGTGGAGGTTTCAGTCCATACTTGGCTGGGTCTGAGGCGGAGTGGCACATGGCAGAGGGCAAGCGTTCATGGCAGCAGAGCACAGCAAAAACAACCAGCAAAAATGGAGGAATGGCTGCAAGCAGCCTCTTCTCTTCCCTTACATTGTAAATATGCTACCCCCACCCAGGGGGCGTGTAGCTCTCACACAATCTCCATGCCCTCCTCTTCCACAGGCTCAGAATGTATACAAGTAAGCACCCTGGCTTCCTGCTGAATCACTCAATTAAACCTCCAGATTCCCCAAGTTGATGCAATGTATCAACCATAACACATGGAAAGAATTAAGTTCATGAACTCAGGTACCAATCACTGAACTACCCTATTTTAGGGAGCAGTAGAGAAAATAAAATGAGTATAGAGAAAGAAGATTCAGAGTTACCCAAAATTAAGAAAATGAATCCTTACTGTCAATATAAGTCTACCAAATGCAAATGCAAGTGGTGGAAATATTTTGTTTTCTACTAGATGGACTTTCTGATATACAAGTTCATCACTCAGGTAAGGGCTATTCATCAAGCCATCATCCACTGATAACTCCAGCCAAAGCCCAGCAACCTGTGTGTTTATTAGTTACTCTTAAAAGGCTGAAGCTCATGTGAATCTAGTTGTGGGGAGAGGAGCTGATTTAGACAGAGAGAAGCATGAGAGCACTACATGGACTGTTCATTCATAGAAGTCACACTTGAATAATAAGAGGTGAAAAATAAGCAGGAAAAACCTCCACCTACAGCTGGAAATCAAATATTGACCAAGTAACCCCTTAATTTTCCAGTTTAATGATCCAGTTCCCACTTATTCATTCAACAAACATTAACTGAACCACTTCTGTAGACCAGGCCCTTTGTAAGGCTCTAGAAAAATACTATGTCATGGCTCACCCCATCCAAACTCACATCCTCACACTCAATCTGAGACCATCAGAGATTTAAAAAACCCTTTATTTTTGAAGATTGGGTGTGCTTGTAAAACATCAATCTGTGTAATTACATGCTAAGGTGGAAAACTCGCCCAGTAGCCTTTGTCGGAAGGCAGTGCTGTGAACAGCACTCCGTTACTCCATGTTTGTTTCACATTCTACAAATTGAAGGGAATTCATTGTGTGCAGCCTCCAGAAACTCCCAATCAAATAGTAACAATACTGCTATCACCACAGACATGCGACTTACTAGAAACTGAATAAATACTGAAGAACCCAAATTCAGTTAATTAACAAGCCAGAGCTTCCTTCAGATTATATTGACATTGTCCATTCCTCTGTTGATTAAATGAGGTTCATCTTAAATTGACAGAGAAGATCTCAGGCCACTGTGCCCTTGTTTAATTCCTCTTCTCCCTAGAGTACTGGGACAGCAGTAACACATCAGTGGCCAGTTCTGAGGCACAGCAGTGCTCAGAGGTGACCCGGTCCATAGGGTGGAAGGTAGCGAGGAGGAGACCTGCCAGAAGGCAGGGTAACTGTGTGGCAGGCACAGCATGGGCTCGTGGATTTATTGGAAGGCATATATGTTCCACATTCCCTAAACACTAGGGCCCCTGTTCTCAAACGGAGGCTTTTCCATACTCAATACATGCCTTCCAGAGCTGACTGCAGAGTCTTCAGTGAGCTATTAGTTTGAAGTTTCATGACCAGGGCTGCTTCTTTGGATGTGGAATGGTATGAAATTACAGCATGAATGTTTTTGACTTACATAACCTGTAGGACACAGTGGAAGACTGAGAAAGGGAATACCCAAGAATAATTTCCATATCCATATACCCTGTGTTTCAGTGAGCTGATACCCAGAGAGGAGGGTGAGTAGGTGAGTTAAATCAGCCAAGCAGTTTCTGGATTTCTGTAGGCTTTTTAAGACATAAGCATCTGTCCTCCCTCAGTGAAGTATAGATCTGATGCTTAAAGATGAAGTACATATTTTATCATTCAACATGTCCCTAAACACAAGCACATCTGGTGCCCAAGGAAAGATACAGACAGATGTCTACCAAAGGCAAACTGCCAATATTGTGTTCACTGAATGATGACAGTGTGCTGCATTTAATGGACTAGTTAAGAGAATATCAAAGATAGTTCAGGCTCAAGGGTCCTCTCTGCTGACTTACTCTAACCCTGTCCCAAGCTTGCACTCTGCCATGATCCCATAACAACAAGCAAAAGGTAATTTTTGTTTGTGAGGAGTTCTCTCTAGATTCCATGTTTTCCATCTCTTATTTCGCCTAATCCTATGTCAGAGAATTGTGAGTATCACATGGTTCTCCCTATTCCCCTCTCAACATCCAGGACAGGCACACCTTAGAAAACAAAGGGGACTGCATTGTAGGGTGTGCTATCACGCTGCACTAGCCTAAAGTCACAATGGATCAAAGATCTAAATACTAAAACAGAAACACTGAATCCACTGGAAGAGAAAGTAGATAGAACTCTGGAAGACATATGAGTAGGCATAGTCCATGAACACAAACCAAACTGCGGGGGAAATACTTCAAAGATTCAACAACTGGGGTCTCATTGAGAAGTTTTTACACATCAAAAAAATCACCAACAGGGTAAAAAGAAAGCCCATGAATTGGGAAAAATTTTAGCCAACTCTCAGTCAAAGGACTTCTATCTAGAACATATAAAAAAATTTAAAAACCAGGTCCCCCAAAATCAAAGATCCAATCCAAAAATGAGCAATAGACATCTGAGATAAATACACACTTCTCAGATGAAGAAATACAAATCGCAGATAAATATATGAAAAAATGCTGAACATCACTTATCGTTCTAGAAATGCATATTAAGACAACACTGAGATTCCATCTCACCCTAGAAAGAATGGCTATCATCAAAAAATTAACCAGTAACAAATGCTGGAGGGGCTGTGGGGAAAAAGGAACCTTTCTCCACTGCTGGTGGGAATGAAGAGTGGTGAAGCCACTGTGGAAATCAGTGTAGAGATTCCTCACAAAGCTAGGATTAAACTGGGCATGGTGGCACATGCCTGTAATCCCAGTACTTGTGAGATGAGGCAGGAGAATCGTTGTGAGTTCAAGACCAGCCTGGGCTACAAAGTGAGCTCAAGGCCAGCCTGAACTATGTAGTGAGACCTTGTCTCAAAAAAAAAAACAAAACAAACAAACAAAAAAAACACAAAAAAACCCTAGGATTAAAGGTCTCTTTTAACCCAGATATTCCCCTTCTGGATATTTTTCCAGAAAAACTGATAACATCATACCAGAGTGATATATGTGCATTCATATTTATAGCAGCACAATTTGTCATAGCTAAATCTTGGAAACAACCTAAATACCTATCAATGGAGGAATGGATGAAAAAGGTGTATTTTTATACAACAGAGTATTACTCAGCTATAAAAAAGATAAACTTGAGGTTTTTATAGGTAAATGGATGCAACTCGAGACCACACTCATAAGTGAAATAAATCAGACCTGCATGTGTAACCATCATATTGTCTCCATAGTATAAGAACCTGAAAAAGTAAATAAAACCCAAGAGGTACAATACATATTGTGAAAGGGAAATAAATTGCTCAAAGGGAAGGAACAACTGGGATGAGGGAAAGGAGAAAAGAAAGAATGTTAAAAAATGAATGTATACACAGGGATACCTGGGATAACTGTATTGCTGATGTCTATTGGTTTATTAAAAGGTACAGTTAATGCTTAATTTTTTTCTTGACCAATTTTGCATGTTTGTGTCTGGTAATCTGAACAACTAACTTGAAGACAACAATATGCAATGTAATCGCCATTGTTTAACTCCTACCATCTTCTTTAGTGAAGTTTTGTATAGTTATTAATTTTTATTACTTTTCATTCTCTCTAATGGTTTGATCAATCTTGCATTCTTATATCTGGTAATCTGAGCAACTTCACTGAAGATAACAATATGTAATAGAACAGCCACTGTTAATTCCTATCATCTTGTTTTGAAATCCTGTGTCATTTCTCTTGGTTTTTGTGTTGTTTTGTTTTTTTGTCTTTGTTGCTCTTATTTTGCTATTTGTTTTTTCTCTGTAAAATTAAAAATAAGAAAACAGAGGGGAACCCATTAACTAAAACTAACGCTTCCTTCTAAGATCCCAAAGAGAGGCAGCTTTGATGTAACATAAAAGGAGTGGGTTTAAAGTACAAAAATTGCTCCATTTACCAGTATGGCCTTTGATAGTGTCTAATTTGCATGTCTGTGGGAATGGCAGTGATAGCACCAAATCCACAAATTTGACATAGACGTAATAAGATGGTGTATCTATAAGGACATGACAAATATTGGGTGACTCTCCTCGGGCCTGTTCTTTCTCCCAAAACAACACGTGTTCCAAGTTTCACTTTCCTAATCTGTGAATGCCTACTCTAAGAATGCCTAAATTTAGGGTCACACAGGAACCAGCTCTGTGCCAACACTCCTTGCCCTGTGAACATCAGTGAATCTGAGGCTAGAGGAAGTAGAACTTTGCAACTGATGTGCTACCCACATGGTGCTACATTCAGTTTTGGAACCAGGATTAGTCACTGGCCCCATATGCCAAAATCTACTATTTCTAACAGAGAAAAGGTGTCATGTCCATTGTTATGAAGATATTCAGTGGCCTAAAACCCCTGATTTCCTGTTTGGCCATGGCTGTCATTGAGGAGCTTTATGATCTACTTCCTAGGATAGAACCACTTCCAGTAGGGTACACGCTGGCTGGTTTGAGGCAGGTCAGCAGCCCAGTAAGTTGCTGTTATATTCTGACTTATGATGCTAGTTTTCAAGCAGTATATTTTCAAGTCAGACTGTGAGATAACCTTGTTTTTAAGGGTTCCACGGAAGGTATTTGTTCTTGCAGGAACTGCATCTCGTGCTTCCTGGAAGGCACCTCCTCCCCTTCAGTTAGCTGCCTTTCCTCCATCCTCTGTAGAACCTGTCAGAGGAACTGTTTTGCTGCCTCCTTAATTATGTTATCTTCTACTGCACTTCAGTGTCTACACATGCAGAGATCATATTTTTTTTCTCAGACATGTGTCTTTGATGTTTAGGGCAAAAATAGCACTGGGCAGTGTGTCTTAAGATTGAAATAAGGTGAATAGTCACTTTGATATTCAGGATAGTCCAGAAGCAGCCCAGTGGGGGCTGTGGCTGAAGATTAAGGGAGGCAGAAGCTGTAAAAAGGTTGGTCAACTAAGGAAGATGTTTCAATGACCAGAGATCACAAAAGAACCTGAGATGAAGCCACCTGCAGAAGAGAACACAAGAGAAGGCATCTGTTGGTCACATATGTAGTTACTTCTTTGCATATTAGCTTCCTCAGTTCTAAAATAAGGAATAATCATTATATGTGTCTTAGAAGACTGTTCTAAAGCTTTAAAAACTTAATAGTTATAAAACACCTAAAATAGTGCCTGAGCCAGACTTAGTAGTACAGTAGTATAATCCAGGCACTTGAGGAGACTGATGCAAGAGGAAGTCCAGCCTGGGCAACAGTGATTTGGCAAGACCCAGGATGTAGCTCAGTGTGAAGGAGGAGAAAGAGGAGGAGGAGGAAGAGGAGGAGGAGGAGGAGAATCTGTTATAAAGTGAGAACGAATAAGTGGTGAGGAAAGTTTGAACACAAATCCCTTGGTAAACAGTTGAGTAAAAGCCAACAATATCCTGAAGCAGACTTCTTATCTGGGCATTAGAAATACACATGCATTACACAAATCTCAGGTCACACATTTACTGTCCTGTGACTTGGAAGAAGTTGCTTGCTTTCCATAACTATATCATGAGCTCAAGCATAGCTACCTGCAAGATTAAGAGAAGCTCCCTGTAAGCCTTTCAGAATAGTGCATGGCATCTCTTAGATGCTTAATAAATATTAGCTCTTCTGCCACCTTTACTTCACGTGCTTCTTGTTCTTTAACCTTCTGCTCAGAATCAGAGGAAAGCAGGCAGATTTAAGAGTCAGGAGATCATTTATAAAAGGGGCTTTTAAAATTTCTTTTTCCTTTTCTTTTCACCAAAACTTAGCATGGTGGTAATAAGGAAAACAAATCCAAACAGTCTGCTCTGGAATGATTGGTCTCCCGCTGGGACCAGGAGAAGTATTTTAGGCCGATGGATTTAGAAGAAAATAAAGCTTTAATGAAACATGGTATGATTTCTCTATCTGTCATTTCTCTGAGTGCTTTGCTCCTCTTCCATGGTCTTTTGTAAGAAAATCTGCATGGTTATTTCTCAGCACACCAGGACTGCACTTCCTTCCCTTGGAGTGCTAGAGGAACCCAGGGTGCTGTTGAGCTGGTGAGCTGTCCGTCTGCGTTCCCACAGACAGGCATGGAAGCCAGCGTTTAGCTCAGTCCCTGGGGACTGGCTTTTGAGCAGAAGCTGTTCTCAGGGAAACTGAATGATTCAGCACGGAGGGGAACTACTGCACCCTGGGTTGTGCAGGGAGGGTATAAGCTGTTTAGCTAATTCATCCCTGGGGAAACTTCTAGTGTTTCTGGGCATGGCTGAGTGCACAGCTCATAAAAAATACACCAGATCATAGTTGGCATTTGATTTCAGAAGAAGCTACCGTAACAAGGGATGATGAGGGCGATCTGCTGTGCTGTGATACCCAGGTGACTCACCTGGTTTACAGCGCTGCTCACCATCAGCCCAGATGTCCCGTTGGTGCCTCAGCAATGGCCAAGCTGAGCTCAGCATCCTTAGCTCCAGTGCATTTATGTCCAAATGCATGTTGCTGTTACCATTTTTGTTTCTCTAGTGAATTAAAACAACATGCACTAGAGTATTATAACATCTCTTGGGTACTAGCTATGTCCCAGGCACTGATACAAGACCTTTACACATAGTAGTTAATGTTCCCTCTCTAGACCCTCATGGATGTTCAGAAGTGACTATTGTGTGGGACACTGGACACCTCCCAGCATTCTGAAATAGTACAGGTTCCCAATTACCAGGTGTGAGTCTGAGTAATTTAATTAAGCCCTTTGAGTTTCATTTGCTTTCAAATAACTTCAATGGTATTGGCTAATGAGGCTATAATGAAGATTAAATGTGACTCTCATGTAAAGGGTTAACATTCTGACCTCTAGAAGCCAGTCAGTATGAGAGCACGTCTCACAAAACAAATAATCAAAAGAAACTGAGGGACATTGAATAATTTATTTTCCCCAAAGACATGTTGGAGGCTTGGTCAGAATTCAAAGACACCAAAATATCTCTTTAGCAAAGTAGATACTTAATGCCCTCCATCCCAGCCCTACCTCATTCCTAGGGATGCTCCACGATAGCTGGATGCACATCCCCATCTTGCCAGAAGGATGCTGGGAAACCTATTTCTATGAATCAGAGACCGAGCATGAACTCATTAAGGAAGCCCGGAAGCAGAGGCAATAATGACAACCCTGGGACTAATGCTTCAGCTGAGATTTTAGCTGGCCACGAAAGGTAAGGGCTACGGTAGAACGCTTTTTTCTGGATACGCTTTTAAGTCTCTGTTCTGTGTCCTTTCACTGAGTTCCTACCTTGGTGGTTAACCACCTGGACACAGCATCAAAGATCCATTCTGTTTATGCCAATTTTATTAACACCCAGACAGGGTGGGAGGCACTTCTTTCTGAATGAGTGGGGACCTCTCCACAGTGCCTGATTTGGGGAGCTCTGTGTTCCAGTGGAATTTTATGGCTCGGAATGGAAAGCAAGTATTTCAGGAAATGAGCCTCAGGAAACGTCAGTTTTATACCTCTTTTCCAGTGAACATTATCAGTCTTATCAGAAGACTCAAGGGAGAAGTTTGTTTTGTTTTGATTGGGTTATAAATTGTTTTGTTTTCATGGTTTGTTTTTTGGACAGGAGGGGGTTTCAGTGTGTGTGAGACAGAGTCACACTCCGTAGTAGTCCAGGCTGGTTTTGAACATACTGTGTAGGCCAGGCTGGTCTCAAACTCATAATTGTCCTGTGTCAGCCTCCCAAATACTGATAAAAGTTTAATCCAAGAGACACGAAGTTGGGAAAAGGAAGGAACATTCCAAGTGAACAATAGAGAGGGCTTTTCTACAGCACTAAGGACCTCAAAATACTCCTTAGGGTGCCAGAGGGAAACATGAACATGGGGAGGAAAGGGCAAGAAAGAGAACAGGGAAAAAGTGCTGGGATTAACACTCAAGGCCCATGAAATAGAAATTAAGTGCTCTTTTAACTCTTTTGCCAAACAATTCATGTTGCGTTTGGCTCCTTATTGAACTGGGCATAAGCTAAAGACTCAGACTTCATTCCTTCTTGTCAGAGTAGGTAGATATTTCCCACAGCATTTTAAGGTGAGATGAAAATGTGTATAATTTCCACATTTGTTTGTTAACTTTGGCCCTTACTATGGAGACAGGTTAAAAGCCATCTGGGAATTAGCCTACAGTGAATGCTTATTAGTCTGCCGCTGGGGCGGGAAGGCACAGGAACTGTCAATGGTAGTCTTTCTAATGAGAAGGCAGAGGAAGCCAGATGCGTAAGTGTCAGCATGGAAGGCACACAGTGTCCCTTGCCACCCAGCCCCTATATAAGATTGCCTCCTAGGAGAATTCTAGTGGTGAGGCTGGGCTGGACACGTTATAGAGCAAAGACTTACAGCATTGGTGTTCAGACTAAGCTGCTAACGAAGAAAATAGATTACATACTGCTGCCGTCAGGGTTTACAAGGGAAAACATTTAATACAGAACACATGATTTTAGGGCTATTTTATAAAATTCACCCAAAGAGTTAAATGCAAAAATGTGTCAGAGATCTGTCCATACACTAGAGATCCAAATAATCACATGGCAATGTCCTACATGAGTCCAGCTGAAGACACAGAGCCCACGGCAATGTCTCGTGCGAATCTGTGTCAAGGATCTGCCCTGGGAAGGTCCAAAGGTCAGCGATGGAAGGCAGAAAGTCTGCGTCAGCAGGATGAAGGGTCTGCGCCAGCGGGCTGAGGGACCTGCGCTGGAGTCAGGAGGTGATGCTCAAAGTAAGACCAGAGCTCCCCTAAAGAGAGCCACAGCCATCCTCAGTGGTAACGAAGACCCCAGCTTCTCAGACAGTGAGAACAGCTAAGTATGTATCAGGACAGCAAGCGTGATACGCCTCTCCAGGAGGATGAACAACACACCCTCTTCCCCCCAACTTCTCCTTTCATGCTGTTGGCAAAAATCTTCAAGTGGGCTTTCCAGCCCAGAACATGTGATTCAGTTCAGCTAGGTGATACAAGTTGCCCATTAGGTAACCCGCCGTGCATATGTGTACTCAGCCTTTGTAGGCCCAAACTCTTGTAAGTAGTTAACTTTTATGAGCAATACAATGTCAGAAACTCAGCTGGGCTCCTTTATATATTTTATATGTTACCACACAGAGTAATAGTAATAATAGGCTCAACTTTTTGAGACTTTACGTGGGCAGCAGGCAATATACGGCATGGTGGGAATACAGAGGAGCAGAGGTCTGGTGTTTGCCTTTGGGATTTCAAATTCCAAGTCTTGGATAAAGTCCTAAAAGCAAGTTTATTCTAGTGTAATCAAGGCGTATGCAGAGGACTGAGCAGGCACGGAGAACAGAGCCGTTGACTGTCCCTGCTAGGTTCAGAACAGCTTTGGAGAGGTGGTAAGGTCCGAGCTGGGGAGTGGAGGTGTGTGGGAGTTTTCTGCCCGGAGATAGAGCGGGCGTACCAGGCGGAGGGAGGAGCACGGTCAAAGTCATGGTATAACCCTAAATTATGTTTCTCTTTATTCCAGCTAGTGCTGCCTCACTGTTGCTGAGGATAATGTGTATTTGGAGTCTATGTTATGTATGTTTTCCTTGCCAACTTGCTTTGTTTGAAGATCGCAATTTCTCAGTTTATCTCCAGAGTGGTTTCCAAGCCAAATTACCCTACTAAAATAACCCTGGAAATGTATCACCTCTGTCTTCTGCTGCTGTCACTGGCTGTTTGTGTTGTGTCCTTACCTTTTAGCCAACCTCAGGGAAAACTGGAAGGAGAAATATAGATTGCTCCAAAAAGAAATCACAGGCCCCTTCCTTGAGCAGTAGAGTGTGGGCGGACTGGGAACATTATCGCATTATGTCCCACAGTTATGCTTTTATTCCACAGTGGCAAGTAGGAGGGAAACATGCATTGCCTTCTCAGAAGCTCCTCCTTGGGAGAGGGGTTCATTGTGCAGCAGCTATTGCTACAGTCTGTGTCTAGGAGCATGACCAGAATCTCCCATATCCCGAGCACATTCATTTTCAGAGTGACATTTTACATTTATTATTCTCTGCAAGGACAGCATGGGAAGTATAATCCACTTTGTAAAAGGGAAAACTGTGAAAGGAAAATGCTTATTGAGGAGATGGATAGAATGAAATGACTTAAGTTAATTTAGCCAACATTTTGAGTATCTACTCTGTTTTAGTCATTATGTTAGGGACATGTACATGGGTAGAAATAAATCACACCTAATTCCATACCTCTGTTCATACTGTTGTCTGTTGCCAAGATTCCTCTTCACCCCAACCACCTTGATGAAATCAGCTAAGGTCTGTTTTAACTTTAATGCACTCAACCCAAATGTCACTTCCTTTCTATGGTTTGGATTGACTTCCCCTCATTGTAAGCACAGTGATTATCATTCTTCATTTTCAAAGCGTTCTATCCAAAATTCTGTTCTATATATTATTTCTTCATAGACTGTGATCAATTAGAACTCTCTGTCTCTCTCTTAGTCCATTTGGACTGCTATACTGAAATATTTCAGCATCAACAATTAGAGATCACCTTTCTACATCCCTAGCATCTGAGAAAACCATGTGGATCTCAAATTGTTTGATTTGTAGAAGACATTATATATGAAAACCCACAGCATCCTACATAATCAGCAAAGGTCACTCTTTGGGGAATGCTATCTTTCAAGGCAGTATTCATAATGTGAGTATTTTTAAAGCTGGGAAAATTGTTATTCTCTGCCTGACCCATAGTCAGGGTACCATCGTGTGTACAAAATCAAAGTGTTCATACAATAGCTGTATAAGAATGGGGCTAAGGTCACTAGGCCCCTCCACTGTAGGATCTGGTGCTCAGACATTTTATATGTGTGTTTGCATTGACATCTTTAGAAAGGGAATTCAAAATTAAACACAAAATGACTATTAATTTAGAATAGTAAAATCAATAATGAAAAATAATAGAATTAAAAAGCTGATAAATATCAGTAAACACTTAAGATAACATACTATTGCCATTTAAGTGCTTGAAACACTATTATAGCTTTTTCCCCTACAATATTATTAATGTTACTTTTGAATGTTTTTTTAACGTGACAATTTTTACAATGTTTTTTTTATAGGTAGGACAGAGTGCCTGTTCAGGTTAATTAAATTTGCTTAATTTTTATCATTGTTAATAGATTTTTAAAAGTTTGTATTAGTGAAGCCAAATGAAATTAGAAGAACTGTTTCAAGTTTTGGCAAGCTTCTCTTAAGAAACAAACTCTGACTTGGGGTAGTTAGAGTAGGCCACACATGGATAAGACAGCACCAGGGTGAGGAGAGACATTTCTAGGAGCTATTTCTACCCTTATGCAGCAAACCATAACTTGATCCTACAAGGTGAATTGTGACCTACTTAAAGATTACTCCACAAAAAGCAAAACTGTATTCCAATTCAAGTCTTCATCAGAATCCAAATCTGCTACTACTCTACATGAGGAAACATGAAATTAAAGGATAAAGCCATTTGAATTTTATCTACGGTACTTCAAATATTTTATTTTCTAAGTTTAAAAGCAAGTGCATCCCAGTGAATATATTGCTAAGAGCCCTCGCAGGGCTTGGCAGGACCTGAATGAACAGAAGTCCTAAACCTCAGTTTTATTAGCCTCATCTCATTGGGGGGGGTGGGTAGAAGGGATGGGCTCATGTTGGAAAGTAATTAGAAAGATAGTGGGTAGCAGGAATATATGGAGAGCAACATAAATATATATAAGGAGTCAGAGGTCCCTTACTGAATAAATTGCAGGCCATTACCTTAGAACAACTAGCCTACCCACAATCTGCTCAGCTCCTGGGGGGTGCCATCGCCTCTCTGGCTCCTTGGTGCATAGCTCCTCACCTTCTCGTACACCAGGCATCACCTGGTGCTGTTTTATGAACCAGGCAGCTGCTCATACAACAGAGTCTGGTCCCACTGCACAGACTTTGTTTATCTTCTCTTTATTTTACTGAAAGTCTTTGCCGCCATCCGGCCTGGTAATTGCACCACAGCATTTCAGAATCGATTGCTTTTAGAGCTGTTGAGCTTTTATTACTGCAACTCATTGGGGGAGAGATGAGAGAAAGAAGGTTGGCCTGGTCCCTGCAACAGATTCGTGTCCTTAAATTGTCTTTCTCCAGTTGTTGAATAAAACTAGTAATGCTACCAAATAAGCCATAAAAGAAAAATAAATTTGGGAGTGTAAGAGGAGAGATGTCAGAGAGAAAGAGAGAGACAGAGAGACAGGCAGACAGAGAGACAGACAGAAAGAGACAGACAAAGAAACAGAGAACAAGATAACCTACGAATCTGACTTTTCTTGGACTGGACAGCAAAACCGTACTATGATGTTGGCTATATACTGCAGTAGCATAGGAATATAGCACGAAATAAAAGACAAAAACTATTTTAAAATACCTGTTAGCCATTGTACCAAGCTGCCACTTTTGTAAGGGTACTGATTTTTCCTCATTCATGGACTTGAGGAGAAAGATATGTGTTCTGTTTTATATTATTTTGCCCATTTAATATGGTAAGCGCTATATTTTGACTCAGAGATGCCAGAATTCCTACTTTGTTATAGACATTGCATCTATTTTCCTAGTAGATGGCAGTGTCCCCACAACTAGGCCACTTTTATGAATTGTTGGCGTGTAGTATTGATTTATCTAGCTGTGTTTCTGTATGATTTCATTGAAAGGTAACTGGAAGAGCTATTCTCTTGAGAGTGAGAAACTCAGAAAATTAGATTTAGTGAGGACCATTTTCATTCCAACTGGAACATTTTGGAGAGGAAAAGAAAACCCTCCTGGTTCGGGTTCCATACTCATGTAACTGTTGTTCACAGCCCCAGGTGCTGCTTCATTTAATGATTTTTCCCCATATGCTGTCGCCTATAACATTTATCTACATGAACCGCTCATTTTTCTTATCATCAACCTTTACAGAAAGGGTTAATGACAGTTCATGGTGTTTATGTATTTGGCAGAAATAGTCTACATTAGTCATTACCGATGGGACTTTTAAGTTAAATTGGTCTGAAACATATTTAAGCATCATATAAATGTCAGATCTTTCCTAGGATCCTTCCCTGCTCAGGAGGTGGTGATACATCCATTTTAGAATGCTAGGCTAAGTGGCTTGCCTGGAGTCATATCAGATTTGGTCATAAAACCCAGGTGGCCCTCTTCCCTTTGTACTCCTCTAATAACCAGATTCAGTGCTCTATCGCTGTAAATGATAGGCCCTACCTTAGAAGTGGGAGGCAAGTGACTGTCATTTGTCACTTAGATGCATGAATAATGTCTCTCCGTGTGGTCGCTCTGTTGATTCCAGCCTGTCATGCCAAGCAGCATTGCCTTTATTATTGAAATGAAGAGGATACTTGGACCGTTGCTCTCAATGGCAGTTGGCACCATAAAAATTGCTAGTCTGCTGTGTCATATAGAAAGATACTGCCTAGTATACCAGTCCACTAGGGTATCAACATAAATGCTGGCACCAGTTAGCACTGCCAAATGGCTATAGCTCTGCCAGCTCCAGGCCTGCACACCTATTAGTTCCTGCTCAATAATCAGCGATACAGGTACTTTGCCTTCCTCTGATCTCCATGTAAATGTCCTACAGTTTTGGATTTTGTGTAACATTCCAATCCCTTCAGTTTAGAAATTAGATTTAGAGGAGTCATGTTTATTTTAGTTTAAATCAGTTACACACTTACCTTCCTTAGCTTTCAGATAGACCCTCATTCATTCTTTCTAGGACTGTTAGAAATCTTAAAACATAAATCAAAAGATATTGATTGAAGGGTTTAAACTTTTCCTACTAATCATCTTGATTGGCAGAATCTGACTGTTTTCTCTGATGTTAATTCACTGGACATGGAAAAAACTTTAGAGAGCAAATAATATTCAAAATAATCCAGAGTATGTGAGACCTTGAACACTACATAAGGAAAACATTTGATCCACTGTAATAAGCTGTACTTGCTATAAACTCCTGGAGAATAATTAGGGACCTGACACAATTGTCTTGAAAGACCAGCTTCTTGCAAAACTCTTTTATTGTTTGCATGAGTATAACTTCTGTGAAAGTAGAGAACAGACTTTCTTTCATGTTCTAATTTTTATCTACAGTGGATAATGCTAGAACCAGGATCTAGTGTATCATGGTTCTCAATTTATGCATAGGAAATAGAGGGCCAGATAATTTTAATGAGTATAAAAGTTACCCAAGTGCCACGTATCAAAACAAATATTGGAGTCAAGTATGAGTTCTCAACTTTCGCTTGTACCCTGATGCCCAACGGCTTGTTTCATAAGGGACACCTGTGAAATAGGAACACCCAGGAGAACAGATCTTGCGTAGGTATTGGCTTCCAATATTTAATACATGATGCAAGTAATGAATGCATTTAATTTCCTGGAAACCCCAGTCTAAACTTTCAGGATATGGCCACAAAATTGACAGGGATTAACCTTTGTGTTCAACTAGTTAACTGGAGGATATTTTTTCCATGACAGTGCATTCTGTCAAAACTGGGTCTCATTAAAATAAATCCTCATCCTAAGCAGAGAGGAGCTTCCCACAAGTAATATGGAAACTAACAAGTTCAATTAATGACACTATTCTTTAGAAAAGGAAAGAAGATAAACCTGTTATCCTGTTTCCCTTTTTATAACCACAGGGCACACTGTGGCCAGTTGCAGAGCTGGGTAATTGAATTCAGTTCTGCAAACTGACTGCATTTCTACTGTAAGTGAATCTCTCTCTTCTATCAGTGAGAGAAAATGGCCTCAAACTGTTCTGGCTGGGACACAGCAACCATCTCTCTCACAAATGGCTGGGCCTTATTGACTTCCCTGGGTAGGGAGCCCAAATTGCTGCCCAAATGAGTCCAAGCAGCGGCCAAGAGTTACCCACTCAGTTCAGTGGGTCTCTATCCGCATGGAATCTGCGCTCAAAAAGCCCATCTTAGGGGAAAGAAAATAGTATGGTCAGGTGGGTCAGGCACAACGCTTGGGGGAGTAAGTTTTGTATTTTTAATAATATGCAAAGATATATAAACATGTTGTGTGTTTCATAAGGCAACCCACATCAAGAATCTTTTCTTTGTAGAGTAATGCTGGGTGTGTCAACTTCATGGGTGTGCTGACCTCTGGAAGCGCGGAGTAAAAGGTGGTCATTGAAAACAAGAGCAAGTGATTTGGCTTCAGACATTGTCCCTCAGATGGCTGACTGTGAAGGTCTGCAGTGGCCATTGGCATTATCGAAATTTGCTATGTATCTTTAGTGGAGCTTGTTTTATCTAATCCCAAGGTTTAGTTTCAAAAATTGAGAACACAGCTGTATGCAATAGTGCATGTCTCTAATTTCAGCTCTTCTGTAAAATGAGGCAAGAAGAGAGCACATTTGAATTCAGCCTGGACAACTTAGTGTGAAGTTGCCCTGTTCCAAAAAGAAAGTTAAAAATTCACTACGCAAAAGCCAAAATGATACTATTAGATCAGTAATAAATACAGTAAGAAGCGATCATAACTATCAGCTTAGCTGGTGCAATCATCTGCCACACTTTATCTGGACTTTAGATTTCCAGGTGAATATGCTTGTTGGACTACAGCTCACAAAGACAAATTGTGCATGAGGAGTTTTCAGGGATGCATTTTCAAGGGCTGGGGATTCTTTGCAAGTGGCAAATGTGTATATTTCACCTCAGTGACAGACGATCCAAATACCTCCTAATGGAAGCCTGTTCTGAAGGGTCTTGCTAGCTGCCTGATACCCATATACTTTCACAGATTTTATTGATTGTGTTGAGTTGTGCTCAGGAGCACACAGGGAGAAACCTGCCTTAATTTAGTTGTCAAGGCTAATGAACAAGAGCTGAAGCCGGTTGATAACATAAGAACTGCATTTGTGGCAAGCAAAAACTAAATTGCACACAATTGCAAATAGCGAAAATTGAGGGGATTTGGGTGAGAATGGAATCATAGCAAGATTTACTCGGGGCAAGTATGACAATCTCTAAAGAAGCAAGGCCAGAGAGATCAGGGGTGTTAATGTTTACTGTGGGACCATTGATTTGATTTCAGCTAACAACTTGAAATGCCTTGTTAGATTAATATCGCTAATTGACATTTTATAGCTCTAGAGTTATTTGTATTTAATGTGTAAACACTGATTGCATAAGCGCTCTAAGGCTAAGAAAAGTGTAGCTATTTTTATATTAATATATACTATACTTATGTAATACTAACATAAAAATGATCTGATTGGTTGTTGGAGATCCCCCAAGGTGGTTTTTTTGTTTCTCTTTAAAAAGAGGAACCTATATTTTGTTCAAATTTGCAAAAAAAAAATGTTACTGACAGAAGAGAGGAGGTGCTCAGAGCCTATAGATGAGAATCGGGTGTGACATAAATAGGAGCTGTTTCGCTTGCCAAGCTCAGTTTCTGCTAGGTCGCAGTCATTTCTTGAACCTTTTCGCTAACTCAGTTTTATTTTTAAAAGTTATTTATTTATTGGTTGATGTCTGTAGTACATAATGCTTACATTTCTCGTTGGGAGTTGGTGCACATACATAACGCACCTTACTTCCTTTTTCACACTCCATCCCTTCCTTCCTTCCCTCTCTGTCAATCACTTGATCAGTTTCCTTTTTCTTTTTTTTTTTTTTTTTTACATTTGCAGTGCAAAGTGTTTACATTCCTGGTGTAGAGCTGGTTTGTGGATTTTAAGAAAGCAATTGCTAATAGCCAGAGAAAGACTCCTTTGTGGACACCTGCGCACCTGCGAGGTTGAAGTTTGCAAAAGCAAAGGCTGACTTGTACTCCAAACGCAACTGGGTGGATTCTTTGTGAGAAAGAGATATCTGTGTCTGGAGAACAAAAGTAAACACTTAGAGTATGTGAAGAGAGGTCAGTGGAAAAGAATGAGGGTGGCATGGGAACCAGCCAATTATGCTTCTTTTATAATGAGTCTTATGAAAATATCAACATGACTTACTTGATAAACACAAATTACAATCTATAACACTTTTAGAGAAAAATAATTCAATTTAGAGCAAAAAGAAAGGAAATACAGGCACCTAAACCCAAATACAAAATTTGATCCCTTTACTCAAAGCTTAGCAGGAATTCTTTTCCCCTATTTTGGTTTAAATTCTCTGTGAATGTTTTATGGAGAGGTTCAGGGAAAGAATCTGCGGACCATGTGACTTCTGAGCCTGCCGCTCCTCTGCTCTAATGGACTCAGAACAGATCTTTAGCAGGCTCAGCCTTAACTGCACAAAGCCTTGGGTTGCCACCTTGACTCCCATCATTAACTCATGGAGCAGATTTCCTTTCTTTCGTGTAGGACGTGATTAGAAAGCCTCTCACTACATGTCCATCTGGGAGGTGAAGTTGAGCTCGGAGAGAACTCAGGAACGTAGAGCCTTTCCTGCTCTTTTCCCTTTGAGGAACACCCCTTCTTGATCCCTTCTCTCCCTAGCCCTTTACCATTCTCACTACTGAATCCTCTTCTTTTCCAAACTCTGCAGTTTTCTGTAGAATTTCTACTGGCATAAGCAGCACAGGCCAAATCTTGCTGTGATTTTTGCCCCCATGGTGAAAGATGTATTACAGAAACAACTAACCCTTTATATCTTAGGAGGTCCTGGGGCTTAATTGCATTACAGTCACAGGATCATAAATAGCCAGCCCTGCATCAGCAGGGTTAAATCATTTTCAGGATGAAATGATGTAATCCACTTTAGATGCAGCAAATGCAGGGCCCTTTATGTGGTGTGTGTTCAATAAATACCTGACAGCTTAATTTATTTATTTTCATTCCCTCTAATCTAAACAAGGGTAGGATTGCTATATAGGCCCTCAGTTCTCTGTAAAAATCACTTAGTGATAGCTCATTTCCTAGCAATGTTACAAGTTAGAAATTTTTCCATCATTGTGATACATTTAATATTGTACAGGGACATTAAAAACACAGTAATTTACTTTAGTTGAGGGTAGGTGCCTATCTCCTTTGGTAATAATTGTGTACAATCTTTAAAGAAACGAAGCATTGTTATCTTTAAATAATTCAAGCCCATAATAAAGTGTTGCATACAGAAGTTCTGCTGTACCCTCTCGTAATGACTTGTACATAATTAGCTGACCAGAATGGCTTCCTGTACCTTGCTGCTTCCTGTTCCCCTTACACGAATTCTTTGCATGGTTGCATCAAAGTATTAGAGTAAGTTCTTCTTTGGTAATTCTGTTTAGGCTCTTCATTTGGCAGTGCGTTTTTTGACCCTTGTAATATGACTTTGTTAAATAAAGTTCAAGCTAGCTCTTGTTCAAGTTGACATTAATTTTTAAGTTAGTGATTTTAGAATTAGTGCATGATGTAAATGAAGCATAAAGTATATGTATTAAGAAAGATTCTGTTCAGATCAGAACTCATCTCTGAGTACAAGAGTGAACTTCCATGTTATTGGGAAAAAAAAGTGGAAGGGGCTCCTATTTACTTTAGTTTATTAAGAATCCCAGGACACCTTTTAGAATGGTAAAAGTGATGTTAGCCCTTATGTCCTGGACATGATGCACTTTAGGTAATTGTTAATTACAATCTAGCCGCTTAATTCCTCTGACTGTTGTCACTGAATGTTATTTTTCTTCACTTCACAATATTTAACTATGATTTGCCTTTGGTGGGTGGCAGTTAGAACATTTGTTGATTTCTACTTTTGTGTTCATTATGATTTGTTTTTCATTGAGTGTTTTGGATGATAATTATTTTCTTTTTATTACTATTATTCTGTTACAATATATAAAAAAGCTCTGTGAAAATTTTAGCTACTGTTAACCACTTAGCCTGGAATGTGCATGGCCGGTGTTGTGTACAAACTTATTGGTTCTGTTTTTGGAAAGAGTGGATATACCAGTGATCCATGAAATGTAGGTTCTGAAGTTGCGACAACTTGAGATGAATCTCAGATAAAAGTCTTCAATATCCTCAGTTATAGGAGTAAAATGAGAACATGTGTGGGATAGAAATAGATGAAATTTATCCCACAATGAGACCCATCAAAGGGCCCATCCTGTTTTTCAGCTTTCTCCATATGGGCATGCCTCTATATGTGGTGCTAGAACATTCTTTGATTCTTGGTTCTTTTTATAATTAAATGAAACTGAAAGACACAAAAAGGACGTGAGTCAAAAATTTGATTCTGCAAATACAGTCCCAAATTATATTCAGATATTCTACAGTGCTCTTTAGGAAGGGAACAAAAGTCCTGAGTATTTCAGGCCTAAGCCATTGATTTGGGTTGTATTGCATGGGGTTGAAGTGGGACAAGCATCATATTTTGTCTGTAATCTTCCTGCACTATCTCTAGAAGTCACTTAGCACATTCACTTAGTTGGAACTCCATTCACTCTTTAGCAGTGTCAGATTAGTTGAAGCATCTTTCTCACTAGCCAGTATGTCTTCAGTCTTCTTTCCAACCAAAACATTTAGAGCTCTCAAGAAATAGGTTTCACATATCTTTAAAAGCCTCAAGTTTACCTATTTTTATAGCCAAGTAATACTCCATTGTATAAAAATACCACATCTTTTTTATCCATTGCTCATTGGATGGGCATTTGGGTTGCTTCCAAGATTTAGTTATGACAAATTGTGCTACTATAAACATTGGTGCACATATATCACTGTGGTATGAAGTTTTTAATCCTTTTGGGAAAATATCCAGAGGGGGAATAGCTGGGTTAAGGGGGAGTTCCAATCCTAGTTTCGTGAGGAATCTCCACACTGGTTTCCACAGCGGTCTCACTAATCTACACTCCCACCAGCAGTGGAGAAGGGCTCCTTTTCCCCCACAGCTTCTCTAGCATTTGTCATCGGTTGATTTCTTGACGATGGTCAACAGCATGCAATATAAAGCATTGGTGAATTCCTACCATCTTGTTTGGTGAAGCTCTGTATCATTTGCAATGGTTTTTACAATTTTTTTTTATTCTCTTTAATGATTTGATCAGTCTTGCATTCTTACATCTGGTAATCTGAGCTACTTCACTGAAGATAACAATATGTAATACAACAACCATTGGTAATTCCTATCAGTTTGTTTTGAAACTCTGTATCATTTTTATTGTTTTGCTTTGTTTTGTTTTTGTCTATGTTGTTCTTATTTTACTATTCTTTTTTATTCTCTTTATAATAAGAAGAAAAGAAATAGGTTTCACTGAGAACATGAACTGCATTATTGCAGACGTGGTAAAGAGGCGGACTCTGAAGTCAGTTTCACCGGTACTGTAGAGGTTCACCCAACTACCCTTTCAGAAAGTTGCACTCATTGAACCCTCACACTGGGGCTAACCCGATCTAAAAGACTCAAATATAGTTTTCCCTATTTTTGCTAAATGATTATTTCCCAGCTATGCGTAGGAAACTGATTTTTATTAATGAATCATAGATTGTTTCCTGGGAAGATTGCAGTGCATGACTCAAATGCCCATCCTGTGACTCAGATGGTCAGCTCCGTGGCCCAGTTTATCAGTGTGCTGTCTTCTGTTGCTGTTCTTCATATTCCGGTTCCATTGGAGAGAACAAATTGCTCCCACTGTGTGTAAGAGCACCAATGTCAAAGCACCACCGGAGATGTAAGTGAGGGGTATTAGCAACAAAAGAACATTGGCTAATCATGTGCTCTGAGGGGCCACTGGGGCAGGTGGGCAGAGTAAAAGTGCCTTTGTCCTGGTGGAGTCCATCTCCTGAGCATTCCTGGAACTTAAAATTGTTTTGTTGGTGAGACGCATTCATTTTGAAGCATGTGATTGTGGCTCTGACACTTTTATTTAGAGGAATATATTCAGAGCATTCTGACTTACAGATGTCAGGCAAAAATTTGTTGTCAGAATGACAAAAAATCTAAAATCTAAGATTTATTAGTGTGTAGCTATCTAAGCTTATTTTTCTGTTTCTCTCTCAGTATCTTGGTGAGGCATGGATACTCACCTCATGCTAAATCCCCATTGCCACCATCTTGGAAATATAGTCTTGCCTTTCAGAAGCAAAAATCCTGGATTGTATTGTGGTTTGGAAGATAAGATAATCTATTTCTTGCCTATTTATTTGCACTGATGGAGAAAACTATTAGAGCAAAGCTTCCTTTTTTTTTTACAGGCAAAAGAATGATCAGCACTGACTGTATACCCAGATTTTCTGTGTTCATTCTAATCAAGATGATGACACTAATCCTGCATTAAAATTTACCATGTCTCAAGGGGTGAATATTTTTTTTTTTTTTTTTTTTTATTTTAGAAACATAAAA
>PVLD010015995.1:0-46597 GCA_004027595.1 Dinomys branickii | reverse complement strand
TCTGGATGCTGTCCTACATAATGTTACCTTCACCTTTGTTACTCAGTTACACAGATGATGGCCCATTTGATCATTCAGTTTTTCTCCTCCCTCATCTCCGTTGCCCTACCACTCAATCATTCATCTTCCCTGTGATAATAACTGTACTCCTGGGTTTATCTATATCCTTGGACTCTCGCCTTGGGAAGAGATATAGCTGTCTCAGACTATACTATAACATACAGGGGTGTATACAAACTGCCATGGTTGGAGGTGGGAAAGCACATATGCTCACAGCGGACCGCCTGACTCCACCCTGTCGTCATGCTATGGGTGGGGGCGGGTCCAGTCCATGAGGTGCCCTGAGCGGGGCCCTCAGTGGAGCTGCCACCGGGCCCACTGCGGGGCAGCATCGGGGCCCACTGCGGGGCAGCCGCGGGGCCCACTGCAGAGCAGCAGAGGAGCAGCCGCGGGGCCCACAGCGGAGCAGCCGCGGGGCCCTCAGCGGAGCAGCCACGGGGCATGCACCCTCATCAGGGCACCCCCTGTGACCCTTTTGGCTCTGTCCCGTTGCCTTGATGCTAGAGGCCCTTTCTTCTCCTCCCACCTCCTCCTGATCTCCAGCATTACCGTTCCCCACCCCTTGCAGCTGGGCAATGGATGTCAGAAGCTGAAGCTGCGAATGCCGAAACGAGGGCGTGGGCCAAGGGTGTGCTTGGAGCGCAACCTCCTCCCTCTCCATCTCGTCTCCCTCCGTCTCCCTCCGACTGCGCCATGGCAGATCTCTGATCCCCTCCTCCAGAGGAGGTTTTGCTTAGACTTTCCGAGGGTTTCAGTTCCTATTTCAGATCCTTCTCGAGTTCAGGATATCCACCTCTTTCCTTTCTGCCCTTCACATGTTGCTATATTGCTATGTCTGAGTGGCATTCCTCCGGAAGGTTCTCTCTCTGCTGCCTACCCGGTCGCCATGGGTTCGTACAAGGTTCATATATGCAAGCAGTATGGAGACACTCTTGTTGCTCGTATTAGTAGTTTGGGGTGAGTCCTGAAGCCTGTGGACTCGTCCCATTGCTGTCAGGAACAGGTGGTGATTGCGAAGGCCACCGAGGCTCAAGGTGCTCACAGAGGGCGTTCAGGGTGGGAGCTGAAGCCCAGTAACTCAGTTCATGCTTCCTGCTTAATGTTGGAGTGAGAAGGGCTTGGGGCCGTGTGATCCACCTCCATCTGCAGCTCTTTCTTGCTGTTGTGCTCCAGTTCCCGTTTGTTCCTTGGCTGGATCCCTGGGAGTTGCTGTGGCTCTGATGTCGCTGCCGATGCACCCCACCGCTCCCCACTGGCAGCCGCCCACACAGTGGAGAGGCAGGAGGCCACAGCCTGGAGGCAGGCATAGAGCTGGGTGTGGTAGGATGTGTACTGGCTGCTCTGGCTCCACCTTGCCTCCAGGTGCTGATTAGGAAGGATGCTGCAGGGTGGGGACTCCTGGCTGTTGCAACCTCTCATCCTCACACTGGATTTGACAACAGTTCCCAACCACCATTGCCTCTTTTGCTGGCTGCGCCCTCTCCTCTCCAGACCTGGACCAGCTCTTGGAACTCCGCTCTCCCCTGGCTGAGTCGGGAGGCTTCCATGAGCGTGGGTCTCCGAAGCTGAAGCTGCGATTGCTGGAACGAGGGCTTGGGCCAAGAGTGTGTTTGAAGCAGTGGCTTCCTCTTTCTCTGTCTCTTCTCCCTCCGACTGTGCCCTGGCGGCCCTCCGATCCTTTCCTCCAGGAGAGGTTCTGCTTGGTCTTTCCTAGGGCTTCAGTTCCCATTTCAGATCCTTCTTGGGTTCAGGGTACACACCTCTCTCCTTTGTCTTCATATTGCTATATTCCATTGTCTGGGTGGTAATCCTCCGGGAGGTTCTCTCTCTGCTGCCTACCCGGTTGCCATCTTCCAGGAAGTCCTCTTGTGTTATTTATTTGTTTTGGGTTTTTTGAGATAGGGTCTTACTAGGTAGTTTGGGCTGGACTTGAACTATGTAGCCCAGGCTAGCCTCAAACATGCATTGATCAGCCGGGCGTAGTCGTGCACACCTATAATCCCAGCACTTGGGAGGCTGAGGCAGGAGAATTCTTGCAAGTTTGAGACCAGCCTGGGCTACAAAGTGAGCTCAAGTCCAGCTTGAACTGCACACCAAGACCCTTTCTCAAAAGATAAAAAACCAACAAACAAAAAAACCATGCATTTATCCTCCTGCCTCAGCCTCCTGAGTGCTGAAATTACAGGTGTGTGCCACCACCACGCCCCTCCAGATTTGAGATTTTGTACCAAGATTCTTTTGGTTTTTTTGGTACCAAGATTCTGCTTCTCTTTTTCCAAATGCACAGCCCTCTAAATATTTATGAAGTTGAATTCAATTATATTAGCATATCCAGATAAAATTCAGGACATATTAGTATAAGCGTGTCCCATGTATGCAATTTTGAGGACGTACTTGTACTAAAAATTGTTCTTTATCTGAAGTACCCATTTAACTGAGTAGCCTGTCTAGTGGTTTCTGTTTGTTTTGCCAGCTCGAGGAAGCCTACATACAGGGATTGAGGCTGAACCTCGAAAAGGTGTCTAGCACCATTGCTTCCTGGCACATGGAAGGTCAGACAGATGCTCTGTTTTGAAAGAAGGCAGCTGGATAGCAAGGGGAAGGTGATGACCTGGATCCCGTTAATCGTGAAAAACACCTGCGGTCCTAGATCCCTGGCAGGTGAAGTGGCTTCTGCTGCTTTCCAAGGCTCCAGACCAGATGTGGTGGGTCGGAGGGTCTCGAGGCTGCTATGCAAGCCCCTGTTAGCCAGCAGTGCAGGCCGTCCCCATGCGAGGGCAGTCACCTCCACACTGCAAGTGTCTGAAATCCACGAGAGTGCAGTGATTTGGGGAGAGGTGTTTTCCCCAAAAGTTTCATTTATCAGCAGGTGTGGTGGGCATGGCTGTAATCCCAGCACTTGGGAGGCTGAGGCAGGAAGATCATTGTGAGTTTCAGGTCATTCCGGGCTACATAGTGAATTCAAGGCCAGCCTGAACTTCATAGTGAGACCCTGTTATCATCATAATGGTTTTTGGTAAGAGCCAAACTGGCATGGGTTTTTCTTTTGTTTATTTATTTATTATTTATTTTTCAGATAAGTCTTGGTATTTTGCCTTGGCCAGCCTCAAGCTCCAGAGCCTCCTGTCTTACCCTTCTATGTAGCTGGCATTACAGGTGTGTGCCACCACTCTGAGCTAACATGTTTTATTGTAGTGATTAAAGCATATTAATTGTACACAGTAATGGTTTTCACTGTGATATTTCCACACATGTGGATATTGGGATTTGCTGACACCCATTTTCTCTACTGTCTTGCTCCTCACTTTCTCAACATTTTTTTTTTTTTGGAGACAAAGTCTCACTATGTAGTTTAGGTTGGTTTTAAAGTCACAGAGGGGCTGAGGGTGTAGTCTGTGGTAGAGTGCTTGCATAGCACGCACAAGGCCCTGAGTTCCATCCCCAGTACAAAGAAAACAAACAAACAAAAACATAAAGTCACGATGAAGCATGGACTGGCCTTGAATTCCTAGCAATCCTCCTGTCTCAGCTTCCTAAGTCCTGGGATGAAGACAGGTACCACTACACTTGGCTCCTTTCTCAACAATTTTTAACGCAGTTTAAAAAAAAAGACACAGTCTTTTCATCAGTTCTGGTTTTAAAACAGAAAAAGGGTCGAGGATATAGCGCAGTGTCACAGCGCCTGCCTGGCAAGTGCGAGGCCCTGAGTTTGAGTCCTGATACCCACAGAAAGAAAAACAAGCAAACGAATGAAACAGAAAAAATATGAGGCACAGTACCACGGGCTGTAATCCCAGCCATGAGGAGGTTGAGGCACAGTTCAAAGTCCACCTGGGCAAATTAGACAGATCTTATCTCAAAATTTAAAAAAATAAGAAATATGGTTGGGGATATAGCTCAGTGGCACAGCACTTGCTTGGTAAGTGCAAGGTCCTGGGTTTAATTCTCCGTACCCCCCAAAGTTTTAAAAATAAAATAAAAGGGACCGAGGATATAGGTTAGTAGTGTAGAACAATTTCCCAGCATGCCCAAGGCCCTGGGTTCAATTTCCAGTCCTGCGAACAAGGAAACAAATAAGCGGAATGTGGTTCTGTGACCACTCGTGTGTTCCCAGCATTCAAGAGGCTGAGGCAGGAAGTTTGCCAGGAGTTCAAGGTCGGCCCGAGCTACATAGCAAGTTCAAGACCTGCCAGAGAACTATATAGCGAAATCCTGCAAAACACTAACTAAACTAAAATTTAAAAATAAATTGAGGTCCCGTTAGAATCCTGGATGGACATTCTTGGTTGAGAATGACCCTTAAAAGCTAATAACACGGTATGTCCAGTAGGTGGCGAAAGCAGCCAAAATCATGTTTAGGTAAATTCTAAAGCAAATTGGCTCTTCAGAGGTGTGGGTCACTGTAAGTGATTCTTCGAATTTGTACTCTAATGTAAAAACCATCCATGAATAACGGATTAAAATGTTTAAAACTGACAAAATGGTACTAAGGAAAGCGTTGCTGTGATCTTCGCGTCGCCCCTGAGGGGCTAGGGGTGGGGCTGGGGGAGGGGCTAGGGCGGGGCCGTGCTCCGCTCGCAGGAGGCCCTCGGTTCAATCTCCAGCTCCGATGACATTAAATGGACAAAAACAGTACTAAAGAAAAATAATCTTTTATATTTAGTAACATGGCGTTTATAAAAAACTTTATTTTTAGTATATATGCTGCCGAAACAAGCAAAAAATTATTTTTGATGCTACCAATCAAACTCACGGAGTCGTGCATGCTGAGCAAGGGCCCCTCCCCTGTGCTACACCCTCCGTCCAAAATCATAAAGAATCCTTAGAAGAAACAGTCACAGCCTGGGGAGGCAGCGCACGCCTGTAATCTCAGACCTCAGGAGTTGGAGGCAGGAAGGGTGCTGTGAGTTGAGGCCAGCCCGAATTACACAGACTCTTTTTTTTTTTCTTGGTCTTTTTGAGACAGGGTCTCGCTAAGCAGTTCAGGCTGGCCCTGAGCTCACTTTGTAGCCCAGGCTGGTCTCCAACTTGCAACGGTCCTCCCGCCTCAGCCTCGTAAGTGCTGGGATTACAGGTGTGCGCCACCACGCGCAACCCATAGACCCTATCTCAAAAATGAACCAAAAAAAAAAAAAAAAAACCACATCACCTTAATTTCCTCCCGCATGAGCGAACATGCTTCTATACTGACATGCTCAACGCAGATGCACTGTGCACATCTCAAGCGCTACGAAGTCACAAAGAACAGGCTGGAGATGGAACCATAGGTCTCTTCCCAGCCCGGGCCTCTACAGGCTGGCTCTCCTTTCCTTCCCCATAGCCCTTCCCCAGTCCTCCCCGCTGCCCTTCCCTCCTGCACGGAGAGAGCGCCTGCACCAGGAATAGCGTGCGGAAAGGGCAGGGCACCAGCACCACCCCGCTGTTTGGACTCTGGAGAAGGCAGGAGTACGGGCGAGGCCTGGCGGCCTCCACACGAGGTGGAACTTGCCTGGGAACTCTGCTGCCTCCTCGCCACATGCGATGGCAGAGAGACCCGAAGGGACAAGACCGAACTGGATGTCACTTTTGTAAATGATGTAAGGACTGGGACAGAAAACGCCTTCCTGAGGGAACTACACTTCATTCTACGCACACTTAACAGAAACATACCGAGCAAGCAGGAGACAGGAATGTGTTAGACACCGGGGAAACACAAGTGCAGCTCCCAACCCTGGAAGTTATAATGTAAGAACGGCTAATACACTCGAGCTCTGTGACGACAGGACGGAGCTCAAGTGAGTGACAGTGTTGCTCTATGCTGTTCTGCAATGTTCTTTTTTTTTTTTTTTTGCGGTACTGGGGATCGAATGCTCTGCAATGTTAGAGGCTGGCAATACTTAACCTGAGTCCTGAAACAAGGATAGAATTTGAATTAGTATCTGAGGATTCAGCGTCAGCAAGGAAAAAGGAACCGCGGGATTCTGAGGCATTGAACTTCTAGCTCTTATTGGTTATACACGACTTAAATGGATTTGCAGTGTCCTGTACACTAGGATGTATCTTGGAGATGGAGCACTTGTCTGGCATGCGAAAGGCCAGTGGGTTTAATGCCCCACACTACCAAAGAATGAAAAACGAAATTATAGCCCAACATGGTGGTGCACGCTTGTAATCCTAGCACTCAGGAGGCTGAGGCAGGAGGATCGTTCCAAGTTCAAGGCCAGCTTGGGCTACAAAGTGAGCTCAAGGTCCGCCTGAACTACATAGTGAGACCCTCTCTCAAAAAACAAAAAAACAAAAAAACAAAAAAACGAAATTATTAAGCACACTGGGATTCATCGGTAGACCAAAGGACCAAGTACCACAGCTGTGGGACAGCACTTGCCCAGAATGCATGAGGCCGTGGGTTCAAACCCAGTACAGCATGCAAGGAAAAAATTAAGCCGGGTGTAGCGGTGCATTCCTGTAATCCTAGCACTGGGAAGGCTGAAGCAGAATTGTTGCAAGTTTGAGGCCAGCCTGGACTGCAAAGTTGAGTTCAAGACCAGCCTGAAATGTATAGCAAAACTGTCTCAAAAAAAAAAGACAAAAATTTTTTTAAAAAATCAATTTCAAAGACTTAGGCTCTGAGGATATTTGGCAGGATCTTGAGTGCATTTATCAAGAATAGTTTTTTTTTTTTCCCTGTGAGGTAGATGTTGAAACCAGGGAGTACTGAGCTAGGCCCCCAGCTTTTGAGACAGGGCCTCATTAAATCCCCCAGGCTGGTCTTGTTCCTTCTTCAGTTTCCATAGTAGCTAGGATTGCACTCAGCATGGATAGCTTTATAATTACTGTACTTACGGTAAACTTAGAAAAACCTCACGAGAGACAGCTTAGCCACACCCTTCTACCATGACCACTCTTCAAAAAACAAGACTGCAAGCACGGAGGTTAAGCAGGCCATTTTTATTATCAAATGTAACAATTCTACAAAACTCAGTTGTATTGCAGTATTACTGCCTAGCAGTCTTTCAGAGCTTGGGCAGAGCGTCTTAAGGAATAAAGTACCAAGAATTTTCTTTCTGATCTTAAGTGCCAGTACTCACCAATTCTCACACTTAGACATTTGGTTTTCCCCGCTGCAGTTAAAGGGGCGCTGCTGGCCAGGGACAGAGGGTCAAATTTGGCTCTCCATTCAAGGTGTTCTCAAAGAAACGTGAGGAAAAATAGCAGCCACAAAAGTCTGCATGGAGTTGGATCCAAGCTGGGGACGATACGAGTAACAAAGAAGGATGTGCCCTGAATCAAATCCTTTTTGGAGTCGTATGAGGCAGTAGCACTAGCTAGCTAGGGTCTAATATTGCACGTTTGTAGCATAAACATAGCTAAACAGTGTTAAACACCGACGGCGTCAGTACCTGCTCTACTGGGTCAGTGTCCAACCCGTCCATCTAGCATGCAGACTACGGACACGGGAGAAAAACGTTTAAGGCTATTTGAATATACACAAGCATTCGCTGCAGTAATTAGTATGCTGCTTTCTAGAATACACTGTCCAGGTAGTCTTATTTCTGTTGCATTAAAAACTAGTGGGTTTCTTTTATGAACAGAGAAAAAGGTACAATATAAAATAATACATATGAAGCCACAATACTCAGTTACAAACTACAATTGCTAACTACAGGAAGCTGCTTCATTGAGGGTTTTGCATTTTGGCCCCTACTTCATCCTTATTTACAACTGGTGTTTGCTGAGAAAAAGACCCAAAGCTCTTTACATGCTGCGGGGTGGGGGGCATCCTACCGCTTCCAGTTCACTATCTGCTGTTTCGTTTTTGTGGTGCTGGGGATGGAACCCAGGGCTTTGTGCATGACAGGCAAGCATACGACCACTGAACTGTACCCTCAGCCCACCTTGGGTGTTTCTAAAACCATTTTTGACACACCATGATGGCCAAGAGATTGGGGAAATATTGGTTTTCCATTTATTTGTTTATTCATTTACTTATTTATTTTTTAGTTTTCTGAGACAGGGTCTCATTATGTAGCCCAAGCTGGCTCAAATGCACGGCGATCCTCCTGCCCCAGCCTCACTGGGTGCTGGGATTTCAGGTGGGCACCACCGTGCCCGGCTTTTTTCTTTTCTTTTCTTAAGTGATTTAAGTGGTCCAAGGTCTGATGCTCGAAGTGCTAAAGCAAGAGGGCAGGAGCGTGCGGCAGGTGGGGAGGCGGAGGAACGGAAGCTCGGAGAGCGGCCTCCCTCGTCGCACCTCACTGCGGAGCCGGCAGACGCTAGTGGAGAATTTTTTAATCCAAGGCTTTTTAAACTTCGGAAACACCTACAATGCCACTTTAGCTGGAAGTAATGGAGACATCTGATCCCAAATTCACATTTTAAATGCCAGTTCGCAGTCCTCCAGGAGCCAGGGACACTGCATGCTGCTTGCTGTAAGGGTTTGGCTTCACTGGCTAATTTCTCACTCCACCGAAAGCTAAGGCACACGTCCACTGTCTAATCGTGTTTGCTGAAAATACTGCAGCCTGAGTGTAGACAAACTTTGCCTGAAGTTGCTAGTTTTCTTGTCTGGTGGCTTCAGAATCACCACACGTCTTTCAAACACTGGTGGGGGGAAATAAATGAAGAAGGTCACAGTCTCTACATTTAGTTTTTAGCAGCCACAAAACTGATTTCAAGTTCCCCAAGGACTAAATGATAAAGTATACATGTTTATTTCACCCAGACACAGCGGATATGTACACGGCAAATGCCTGAGGAGTAGAGGTGGGCAAAGGACCTTCTCCACACCCACCCACCCTTCCCGCTATGTACCCGCAGGCTTCCCCGCTGCACCCAGCTCCACTGAAGGCAGCCCTTAGGCTGCCACCAAGTTGTCACGGCCTCCTTCTGCTCTTAAGAGACTCAGAACAAATATCAACATTTAAAAAAAGAGTTAAAACAACTATTCAAAACTAAAATCTAGTAGAACTTTAAAAATTACCTCTAACAAAAAATCTAGAAAAATTTTTATCAATAAGAGGCGCCTGTGTGTGGCGTAACTGAAGGCAAACAAGACCTCTATGTGCCAGTGTCCACTAGCACCTAAATACAACCCCAGAGTATCATCTCAGCCCCGGTGCAGACCTGCAGAAAACGAAACACTGGTCGTTAAACTAGGATACTGATGCCCCCATGTGTGCTTTCTAGGTCTGTGGGTTCAGCGAGCTGCTAATATTCAGAAAAAAAAATGCATCTGTGTTGAACATGTACAGATTCTTTCATTTGTATCCCCTAAAATACACAGCGCAACAATTACTTAGCTACATGGTACCAGCCATGACAAGTAATATACAGGTGATTCCAAGTATGAGAGAGGGTACGTGTAGGTTATGAGCAAAGACGCTGCTTTACATAAGGACCTGGAGCATCTGTGGGCTTTGGTACCCCTGGAGCCCACTCTTCTCAGCTATCAAGGGAAAACTGCACCTGGCAGATCTAAGATTGGAACGAATATGGAGAGATCCCCGTATGCTATTCCAGCTTCACAACACACAAAAACCTTAAGGCCAGGGGATACAGCTCAGTGGTACAGTGCCTGCCTGGCATGCGAGAGGTCCTGAGTTCAGTTCCTGGTACCAAAATAAACCTTAAAACCTTAGCCATGATGCACACACGTGCATGAGAGACAGGGATGAAGATGTGGAAATGGTTCTCTAGATTGCAGTCTTACTTCATATGGCCAATGCTGAAGTGTGGTCTGTTATTAAATCTGTGGTCTGTTATTAGCAACAGGCTCTACAATTGGTACAAATGTAAAATCAGGTATCTAGAAAATATTAAGATACCAGTTTGGCTGGGCATGGCGCACGCCTGGAATCCCAGCACTCGGGAAGCTGAGGCACGAGGATCACTGCGAGTTCGAGGCCAGCCTGGGCTACAAAGTGCGCCCAAGGCCAGCCTGAGCTGCATAGCAAGGCCCTGTCTCAAAAAGACCAAAAAAAGAGATACCGATTTACTCGTTTTTCTTTTTTGTAGTTTTTTTTTGGGGAAATCAAACTCACGACCTCGTGCATGCCAGGAGCCACTGTGCCCCTGAGCTATATCACCAGCCCTGATTTAGTTGTTAGAACTCATGTTTATTTTTTATTATTATTTTCTTAGAACTCATGCTTAAATGAGGTAATTGCAGCACTCAGGAGGTTGAGCCAGGAGAATCATTGCAAGTCTGAGACCAGCCTGGAATACAAAGTGAGCTCTGAGCTCAAGGCCAGCCTGAATTGCAAAGAGAGAGACTCTGTCTCAAAAAGACAAAAAAAAAAAAAAAAAAAAAAAAAAAAAAAAAAAAAAAAAAAAAAAAAAAAAAAAAAAAAAAAAAAAAAAATCCAGAAAACATCAATTACTCAACACTATTAACCAATTTTATCCTTCTTTTGGCAACAGAGTAGAATTTTAATTAAGAACTATCCCATAACCCAACTTGAAGCCCTGGGAGAGGCTACTCCACTACTGAGCCAAAGGAACAACCGTCCATAGCCCATTCGCACCCTGCACTGTCCAGGCCATGGGGTTGGTGAGCTGCCCCCAAGCCACACCAGCACAAGGCCATTCCTGGCTTCCTTCCAGACTCAAGAGAGAAAGGTGCAGCTTGGAGCCAATCAGTTCCATCAACCCCGGGCCAGTCACCCGGCAGAGGCAACGTTCCATCTTCCACATCCTTGGACCATCACGTCATACTAGCAAATAGGACCTCTGGAGAGACTGAAAGTCCTTCCCTCATGCTATGTTACAACGTGGAAAAGTCTAGAAGTGGCTAAAAAAAAGTTAAAAGTTTAGCTTCTCAAGTCTTTTTCATCCCAGGGGTATTCCATGGAGTCTTAGTGCTTAGCAATGAGACTGTAAGCTCTTAATTAACAGCTAAATGTAATAAACACATATGTACATATACACAACTATGATAAGGAGAAAATGTTTCCTCTTCTCAGGCTACAGTGAAGCAAATATGATGATATAAAGCAGCTCTGAAAATTTTAACTGCAAATATTTATGAATTTTTTATTTTGTAATAAACTCTCATTACAAATATTATGTACACAGGAGTCTCCTAAGACATCTGGACTTCATCAACTGGAGCTGCTTTTCAGAATGAACCCTTTAAACTCCTGTAGTTCTAGCTAGTTACAGCATTTTATTTTCTTCTGGCAATTTCCATGTGTTTCTCTAAAAACTGTAAGTCATTTGTGAGTTTAAATCAAACAGATTCTATTCCCTATACATTAACTAAAGCCCAAAACTCCTGGTTCTTTAATCAAAGAAAATTTATTACCCTTTCTGGTCATTTAAATCAATAAAATCAATATTTCTTGAGACAGAATTTTTTTTTTTCTGGTACCGGGGATCGAACTCAGGACCTTGCGCTTGCCAGGCAAGCGCTTCTGCCACTGAGCTATACCCCCAGACCCCTAAAATCAATATTTCTTTATCTGTTCTTAGTAATACAAATATTTCTGAGGAAGGGGAGAGGATGCTTAATTTTAAATGCTATTATTTCTTATGCAAAAGACTCCCTATTTACAATTTTTTGTGGGGTGAGAAAAAAATATTGATGACAACATTGAGATACAATATATTGAAATTATATCACAGAAGCCAGGGATCACTGTCAATCTTGTTGGGCGTGGTGGTGCATTGCAGTAATCTTAGCACTCAGTCATCTAAACTTTGACAAAGGGACCAAAAACATGCACAGAAGGAAAGACAGCCTCTTTAGTAAACGGAGCTAAGAAAATTGGCTGCATCTCCCACCATGTACTAAACTAATATCACAATAAGTCAAAATCTAAGCACTAAAACAAATAATCTCATGGAAGACAAAACAGGGAAAAGTCCTGAAGACACAGGCAAGAGCTTTCCGAACAGAACCCTACTTGCACAAGAAATAATTTCAAGGATCAACAATGAGCTCATATCAGAGTAAAGGATCTGGACAGTGGAGGAGACAGCCCGCAGCGAAGAGCACCAATAAGCGGGAACAAGTGTTTGCTTCCCACTCCCCGGACAGAGCTCTAGCATCGAGAATATATGAAGAACTCAAAAAAGTAACTGCCCCAAATAAAAGACCATTAGACAGGCATGTGGTGCATGCCTGAAACCCTGGCCCTTGGGAGGCTGAGGCACGATGATTAACAAAAGCACCAGTCCAGCCTGGGCTACCTAGTGAGTTTAAGGTCACCCGGACTACATAAGGAGACCCTGCCTCGAAACTCAAAAACCAACCAAACAAACAAAAATAAATCGAAACACACGCGACTGAAATGAACAGACACGTTTCAGTGGTACAAATGACCAACAAATACATGAAAAAATGTTCAACATCTTTGGCCATTAGGCAAATGCAAAGTAAAACAACACTGCATATCTTACTCTAGAAAGGATGGGTGTCATGAAGAAATCAAGTGACCAGTGCTGGTGAGGATGTGGGGAAAAAGGAACACTACTGTATTGTTGGTGTAAATGCAAACTGGTACAACCACCATGGAGATCAGTATGGAGGCTCCCGAAAAAAGTCAAACTAGGAACTCCATTTGACCCAACTGTTCCCTTTCTGGGTATCTTCCCACAAAAAGTAAAGAGATCATATTAGAATGATACATGCACACATGTTTATAGCAGCGCAATGTATCCACAAACAGATGAATGAATAGCGACAAAATAGAGTACTACTTTGCTATAAAGAAGGATAAACTTGACCAGGTGTGGTGGTATGCACACCTGTAATCCCAGCACTTAAGAGGCTGGGGCAGGAGGACTGCCTCAAGTTCGAGGGCAGCATAAACTATATAGTCACATCCTGTCTCAAACAAAAAAAAAAAAGACAAACTTGAGTCATTTGTAGGAAATGGATACACCTTGAGACCATAATGTTAAGTGAAATAAATCAGACGCACAAACTTGACTTTCTTTTTTTTTATTTTTTGTCTTTTTGAGACAGGGTCCTGATATGCAGTTCAGGCTGGCCTTGAGCTCACTTTGTAGCCCAGGCTGGTCTCGAACTCACAACGATCCTCCTGACTCAGCCTCCCGAGTGCTGAGATTACAGGTGTGCGCCACCACACCCGCCCGGTTCACATAGCTTTTTCTAATAAGAAACCCAAAGTATAAATACATTGAAGAGAAAAATAAAGAAGAAAACAGGAACTACATCTTTTGCAAATGGAAAGGGAACCCAGAGATGGAGGGAGGAGGGAGGTAAAAAGAAGGAAGATGTGCTCTGCCCCAGTGCCAACTCCTTGCGAGAACATGCTCATGACGTGCTGCAAACATGTACTAATAAAAAAATAAAAATAAAAAAAAACAAAAAACAACAAAGTGTGGGTCAAAAAGGATCTCAACAAACCACAGCAGGGCCAGGGATATAGCTCAGTGGCCTAAGTGCCTGCCTGGCAAGCGCAAGGTCCTAAGTTTGACTCCTGGTACCCAGAAAAAAAAAATCTTAAAACAAGCTGCAGCATGTGCTGTCACCACTGCATTCCTGGCCAGAGACTGCCCAACCCCTTTGCAAATGTCCCGACGGGATGTTTCTTGGTAAGACCAAGACCTTCTAAAACCTCCCCAAAAATGCCACATCTAGAAACTTTCACTTAAAATGCAGCACTGAGCTTTCCACACCCAAGGATGAGAGGCTACAGTATGAATTCTAATTTTCGAGGACAACAGAACATTGTGGTCTCATTCCTAACTTAGACTCTATATGGCTAGAGCTGACAAGGTGTTAGACATGTAAATCTTACCAAATTAGAAAATGTCATGCTGATAAGCCAATTATAGCAAAACCAGCATTCAACAGTGAAGAAGACAGCCAGGAATGGTGGCACATGCCTGTGATCCCAGCATTCTGGGAGGCTGAAGGAAACTACAAATTTTAGAACCAATGTGGCAACAGTTAGATCCAGTCTCAAAATTAGAATAAGGGGTGCATCTGTAGCTCAATGTGGAAGCACCACGGGGGGCAGGGGCAGGGAAGGCAAGGGATGGGGAGGAGAGAAAATAATCCAGGCGGAGTCAGGAGAATCGAAGTTTGAAGCCAACCTGGACAACTTAGAGAGGCTCTGTCTCAAATCTGAAAAATAAAAAAAGGGCTGGGTATAGTTTAAAGGCCCTGGGTCCAATCTCCAGAGGGTGGGGGGCTGGGGAGAACGAACCCCCATCAATTCCCGAGCAAGTCCCTACAATTCCATCCCTTAGGAAGCCCAACACCATGCCTTGAGCAAAGAAGCTCATTTAATAGCTAGGAAAATACGAAAACTATTTTAACCTTATTAAGTTTCTTTCCCTCTTTAGATTTTAAAAGATGAAAAAGATACAATGAAAACCATGCAATCATTTTGCAATAAAGCAAATTTTTTTTTGAGATATGATCTCACTAATTTGCCCGGGCTAGTCTTATTTGTGATCTTCCTGCCTCAGCCTCTGCAGTAGCTGAGGCTTCCAGCACATACCATCATGATGAACCATACATTTTATTTCCTTCCTTTACTTATTCATGTATTTAGTGGAACTAGAACTCGAACCCTGGGCTTTGCTTGAGTTGTAAACTTTAAAAAGATTAATTTTGTTATAGGAAGTGTATCTCTCTCTCTCTCTCTTTTTTTTTTTTTTTGTCTTTTTGAGACAAGGTCTCATTATGCAGATCAGGTTGGCCCTGAGCTCACTTTGTAGCCCAGGCTGATCTCAAACTTGCAACAATCTTCCTGCCTCAGCCTCCTGAGTGCTGGGATTACAGGCATGTGCCACCATGCCCATCTTATCTAAACTTTTTGAAACAGCACACTCAACCTGTATCCTACGTGACACAGAAAATGCATGTTCAAATAGAGAAGCTTCCCCTCATTCCAAAGTAACATTCAGGTCTCATCCAAAAGCTTCACCTTCTATCTGTCTAGATGGAAAGTTTAATTATAGTGTCCATTCCTTCCAGATTTCTGCCATTCTCACTGCATTGAGGAAAAGAGGGAGCCTCTCATCAGGTTCCTGAAATACCTTCAGAGTTTCAGCCTCTGGTTTGGCCTTTTGTAATTTAGCTTGCATAGCAGAGAGCCTTACCTTCTTTTCTGAGGATGGTCTAACTGCTGGGGCCCTTAAATACAAACCCATTCTTTGGGTAGAGTCCTGGCCTGGTCATTTGTGTGAACAAGTCCATCCTCGGTTGCATACTAAAATGCAAGTTGAAACAAACAGAATCAAACGATGGACCAGTTGTCACTGCGCATGGTTAATATTTCAACTAAAAACAGCTACCCACAAAACAGGCTGTTTAGACCGCAGGAAATAAAGCATTGGTATAAACCACATATGTAACTCTAATAGGAAATGTTCATTTCTTATTTAACATAAAGGTACCATCAAAACCCTTCTATGAAGAAAGTCAGATTAAACACATAGATTAAGAGAAAAAACTAAAAACAGACTCAGAAACAAAGTAAAAAGCCTCAAAAACGCCAGTCCACCATAACTCAGGACCCAAATCTTCATATCCCATGACTGTGTGAATGATGCCGTAGGCAGGACTGGGTGGCAGGTGTGTGAGCACCGATTATCTGCAAGCCATTTAAAGCAAATCTAATTAATACCTCCCAAGAATCCCAAGAGTTGTGAATGATGTGAGATATGTCTGAAATCTCCATCTAATTCTTTCAGTGCAATAAGTAAAAATCCAACCAGTGATCCAAAGAAACAATTAAAATCCAATACTTTAAGAAACAAATCCAGCACCTACTGAAAATGTAAAGACACTGACAATAAAGTATAGTGGAAAGAGCAAATGAAAAAAAAAGTTAAAGGAATCGTATAGGGATCCCTCAAAATCCATGTCAAGTAAGAAACTCATTGGCTAAAATATGCATTCATTTATGTTACTGAACAGAGTGATGCCAGCACTGCCCAATATTTTGATAGTAGTGTGGTCTTCATAAATTCTATTAACTACATTTATTAAAATAGATCTAACTCAGGTACCTTAACTTTACAGAGGGCAGATTTGATAACAGAACCCATGGCCCACATCCTGCTTTAGTCATCAGAATTTCTCCCATTTTCATTTTATTGTTGTTGTGTTTTGTTTTTTTGAGACAGGGTCTCACTATGTAGTTCAGGCTGGACTTGAAGTCACCATGCAGCCCCAGCTGGCCTCGAACTCACAACAACGCTCCTGCTGCTGGCTCCCATTGTTCTAAACCTTCGCTCCCTAACCCCACATGAATTATGGAAAAATGCAAAATTGTACTTTTATGGGAGAAATTTTGCTGAAAGTAATGATATACTAGAGCCAGGAGTGGTGGCACACACCTGTAGCCTGTAATCCCAGCACTCAGGAGGCTGAGGCAGGAGGATCATTGTGAGTTTGAGACCAGCCTGGGCTACAAAGTGAGTTCAAGACCAGCCTGAACTGCACAGCGAGACCCTGTCTCAAAAAGACCAAAAAATAAAAAATACATAAAAAAGACCAAAATGAACACCAAAAAAACAAACAAACAAAACCCCACTGAGAAATAAAGTGAAAACTTCCCACTAAATTAGCACGGTTGGCCAAGAAGTCATCCACTGATTTTACCATCTTGTGACAAAGCCAAACCTAACCAATCCGGAAGCCCACAGTGACTGGCTATTACTCGAATAACAGAATGGAAAATAAGAAGGCATGGACTCCGAAAGGCAGTAGAAAATGGGAGTCTTTATGTAAGCAGGAAGTCAACCTGGGTTAGGTGTAAAAGTGTTGACTATATGCCTCATAGCTCAAATTACTGAAGGCAAATACTGGAATATAATTGAGGCTGGATAACTGAGGTTCCAGTGCAATCTTAATTCATGGACCCGGTTTATAAATTCTAAGCACTTCAAAAATTAAGACCAAACCAGGTGTGGTGGGGCATGCCTATAATCCCAGCGCTTGGGAGGCAGAGGTGGGAGGATGGTTGCAAGTTTGAGGCCACCCTGGGCTGCACAGTCAGGACCCACCCACACCCCAAAAAAAAAAAAAGTCCCAGTACAATCTTTCTGTTGCGGATTAAGCCAGATAACTCCACTGCCATATCAAATGACACTATAAACTATTAAAAAGAATGGCTACAAATGGATGCTCTCTTATCTCCCTTCTGAAGCTTGTCGGTTTTTTTGGTCATGTATCCAGAAAAAATCCCTTCTCTATGTCTGCGGTGAAATGCTCCAAATGCTGGCTACAACATTCTTTGGAAGAGCAACTGTGTTTCATCACTAATTTATGTGTAACGTTGCTTAATTTTGTTTAGTATGAACACAAATAAGTGAAGGCTAAAAAGAAAGTATCTCAGCTGACCCTTGAATTTCAAACTTCCCTTGGACTTTCTGCAACGGAAAAATAAAACACTGAAGTCAAAATGTTTTTTTCTCCATGGATTAAGCAACCTTTTTTAATACATTTCCAGTCAAATGTTATTTATTTATTTATTTTTGTCTTTTTGAGACAGGGTTTTTTTTTTATCCTTTTGGAGGTCTTCCAGAGGCAGCAAATTATTCAGGGGACAGTAAAGAATCTATTATTGACCCCTCAAACAAATTTTTTAGAGTAAGAATTTTACCTCTAGGGAAGAACGTGCTACACCCATCAGTAGCAAAAAGGAATTTTGAGCCACCGTCATTCAGCTTTTCCCTATCGAAGATTTTCTTCACTTGTTAGAAAATATCCCTTGTCTGTTAACAGCCCTTAGGACAATCAGGGAAATGTGTAGGTCTGGGCACGGGACACCATCAGAAACATTTTTAGCTGGCGTCACAGTCCTCTGCGGCTTAAGGGTACCAAACTCGTAAACTCATCCCCCAGTGCAGCAGCCTAGCCAAACACAGCCTCTACAGGCCATACCGCAGACGTGCAGGGGCTACATCAGGACGTCACTACTCTGCCTCCCCAACCCTGCAGACTCAAGCAGGGGTCAGTTGAAAAAGAGGGCAATTTTCCCTAGTAGAGCAATACAAAACTTACAAGTTAACTGATCTTGGGCATAGCAGGAAAGAGATTTCAGACTTTAGGTTACTATATGACTTAAGGAAAAGGAGCCTGATCAGATGAGTGGGCAGTGAGCAGATTCTGTTTGCTGCAACACAGTGTTTACTTTAAAAACTCAGTTCTTTAGGGGCAAACCCAACTTGCAGGAAAGCGTACCCTTAGCCCCCTATTCTTAATGCAAACTCCTGTGCCATGCAGCAGTGTGTCCTGAGAGCTTTCTCAAACTAGCACAGGCTTCAGAAGCAGCAGCAATAGATTAAACAGAAAGAGCTAAGCCAGCACGGAAAAGCCCTCATCCTGTCAAGAGGATGCATCTGAAGTCAGCTGCCTCAACCCCAACTCTAGCTCTACTGACGTCTGCAAGCCAATCTGCTGGCCCACGTAGGTGTGCGTGCTCCAGAGAATCCACGCCTTTGCTGGCTGGGTTCTTCAGGCAAATCGGCTTAAATAATAAGGGCGCTGTGGGTGTTTCTTCTTCAAGGTACTGACCTGGTAACCTTGGAAGAAGTTAAGAATTTCCTTAACTCCAGTATTGTAGGCCAAGCCCTGCATCCTGACCACCGTGCCGGGCTGTGGAGGGACACTGCTAAGACTGGCAGCTGTAGGGAAGTAGCCAAGACTATTAGGCGAACCTGGGGGGCTAAAGGGAGAGAAAGCACAGTGAACGAACGGGAACAGACAACGTTGAATATTTACTCTACAAATACAAGTTACTTAAGGGAAACAGACTTTCCTAAGGTGATCTTTCTACTACCTCTCAGAGCTCTCCCCCAAGATAGGGAGAAACACCACAGCCACCGTGTCCCGTATTTCCGCAAAAGCCAAAAGATGAAACGCAGTGAGGTTAATGCGGAGCTTCCCAAAATCTCTCAGTTTCTTGAAGGGAGAAGACAGAGTTAATATTAAGCCTGCAGTCACTCAACCACGAAGCACCACTTCCAAAGCCCAGCTCGTTGATGATTAACTGGCAAGTTACAAGGAATACTGCAGCATGAAAAGACACGAATACAAAGGACTGAGGAACCACAGCCATAGAGACCAGAGGTATCCAAAGTGAATGCTCCAAGGAACAGCCTGTTCGACCCAAACACACAAACAAATGTGCAGCACAGGAGGAATACAGTAAAGTGAAGTTTGAAAGCACCATGAGTTTAAAAGATGAGGGATGGGAGGATGGGAAGGGATACAGAAGGAACTGAACTGGCCACCATTAACGCAAGGGGCAGACGCATTAATGGGTCCTTGTGTTACCTGCAGCACTACTGCCAAGGAATGCGAACCAAGGGAACAACTGACTTTAGGTACCAATGCCAGTGACCATAGTTTTAGTTTCACTGGTTAGTTCAATTCACCAATTAGTTCACCAGCTTCACCCCCACTGTTTTCTACCACAATTTATGGCCACATAACTATAATGTAAACCATACATGGTAAATTTTTCAGAAGTGATTAACTTAAGAAGCTATACCGTCCTCTAACTTTAGCTCATTATTAAGTTCTAGTCATCTCTCAAAGAAGGTAACTGTTCCATTTTGGAGATGAACAAACGCGTAAGACAAGGCATGGGAACTTCTGAGAGTCCGTCCCACTCAGTGCTAAGAGCTGGGTTAGGAGGATCGCTGGCAGCTATGCCTCAGTCCCAGATTCCTCTGTGTTTTAGCACAGTAACCGCCAAAAATGCATTTAAACTCGATTTCTTCAGTTGCTACAGGAGGATGATGAGCATCATTGCAATTTCATAAGACAGTATTCAGGTTCAGGGGCTCATGTACGGAATCCATCCAGATGCAGTGACAAAACTGGCATACAGCTGGGCAGTAGCACGCTTGCCTATCAAGCACAAGGCTTGGATTCAACCTCAGCACCGATGCCAAAGCTAAAAGCCATGACACATTCTCTTGTTCTTCCTATTCTCATAGCCATCACTCTATTTCATCATTTATAAAATGACAGGAGCCTGAAAGTGTTACCCTTTCAACCTTCAAAGCAAGTTTGCAAATTAGAATTCACAGAGATGGAAACAGAAATCAAGACTTCAATAATGGGGAAAGGCTGCGGCTCAGGCACAGAGAACGTTCCTGGCACGCACAGGCTGTCATCAATCTTCAGTGCCACGAAAGAAAAGTTCAGTCCTTTCCCAACAGGGTACAAAACCAGTTAGCTCTTGGCCAAACCAGAAAAACCTACCTAGATTTCTCAACTTCTGGTTTAGTGTTTCTTTCCTATACAACCACCAAAGGCTGTATTTTCTCATGTCAAAGCCGTGATATAGTGAATGTACTACACAAAGGACATTGAGACCTCTCCACTTATTTCTACTTGGATCTTTCCACACAAGATACGAGAGACAGCCAGGTGTGGCCGTGCATGGTGACAAGCCCAGCACCGTGGGGCCAGAGACAGGGTTACAGATTTCAGTCCCAACTGAACTTAGCAAAATCCTGTCTCAAAAATCAAAAATAAAAAGGCTAGGGGTGTAACTCAGTGCAAAGGCCCTGTATTCAATTCTCCATACAGGGGCGTATATATACAATTTCACATATATGGAAGTCATTTCGCGCCATACTAACACTAATAGCACCACGAATGGCACAATCCTATGACTTTTGCCTAAGAAACTTAAATTAAGTTTGAGGTCTCTAATAGATCCAACTAGAAATTTAAAGGTTAGAAAGAACAAGTATATTCAGCTCTTAAAGTAGCACTTATTCTAATAAAGCTTAAACACACCTCTGATTCCAATACTTCATTTTCGTTTTTTCCCAGTGCTGAGGACAAAACTCACGACCAAAGGCAGGACTTTGAGAACACTAGGGAAGCACTCTATCACTGAGCTCCACCCCCAGCCTATCAAGGCTTAATTTTCGTCCTGTGATTATCTGTGGTACACAAGTGTAATGGTTGACACTTTTATTAATACCAACTAGAGAAGTTTAGAAGTTTAGCTAAGCAACTCAGCAGGGATCCAGGGTCCTTACTTTGTAAACATCCTCATCTTTTGCAAGAGGACTGCATGGAGATTGTATGAGAGCTACACCCACCCTGGGGGTGGGGTAGTCTGCTTACAATATAAGGGAGGAAACAGGCTTATCCACCGCTTTTGCTGTTCTTGTTGTTGCTATCACCTGCCACCCTGCACTGTTGCCCCTGTGCCGTGCCACCTTGCCTTGGACCGGGCGGTTATTGACTGAAACCTCCACAAACTGTAAGCTAAATAAACCTTTCCTTCCTTAGTTTGGAGTGTGGAGTATGTTGTTTCAGCAAGGAGAGAAAAGTAACCAAGACAGAATTTGGTACCGGGAGTGGGGCTGTTGCTGTGACTATAGCTGACCCTGAGGTTCAAAAGCCTTTGGGAATGGCTTGTGGGAAGTTTGGAAAGGTTTAGGCTGTTCCATATGGGAGATTCTGTTTAGAGCTCAGGAGACCAGAGGCTGATAGAAAACCTGCTGGTAAAAAACAGGATCAGGAGGTTTCTGCTGGGAAGAACTATGTTGGCTGCTGGACTCCAGAGGATGTTGTTATGGCTTGGCATAAAGTTTGTCTGCACTTTGCCTGAGACAAAGATTAAGGGCGGTGGACTAATTAATCTGGGAGAAGAAATTTCGAGGCAGTTGAAAGTTGAGACTGTGGCATGGCTATTGATGGGGGACTCTAGCCAGATCTATGTTGCAAATCAAGAGCAAAGAACCCAGCAGGATGACTTCAAATGTGAGTTTGACCAGATAGGAAGCTCCAGTAAAGCTGTCACTGCAAACACATTACTTTGCTGAGAATAGAAAGATGACCTGAGGGCATCACAAGCAGCAGCAATTCTCTACCCTTTGCAGCCTAAAAACTGCAAAGTGAAAGAATTTGCTCAGAGAAGAAAGCCTCAGACACCATATTCCAGAATGGCAGCCACCACCCTATGTTCCAGAATGATAGCGTAGAAAATTTGTTCCTCTGAATTGGATTCAAGCACTATAGCCAAGAAAAAGGAAAGCCCCGCTACTACTCTAGCTGGCAGCAGAACCTGACATCATCCACATGGTGCTGGTTTTAGGCACATGGAGAATACAAGAGCTATGGGGTTAAAAAGGCTCCTGCCTCGATTTCAAAAGACCTGGGAGGCCAGGCAGTGTTCCGCTTAGAGGGCAGGGTGTAAAATGGTGAGTAAGAAGCAGTTTGGAAAAGTCAGGAACATGGATTGTCTAAGCAAAGCTGCAAGTGGGGAGCAAGCAGATCCAAGAGAGAAGCCATGGGAGCTGTAACCACCGGAAGTACCTTAGAGGTAGAATCACTCAAATGCTTTGGAGCTCACAGTTTACCACAGATTGCTCCAGATGCTGGACATGGAACTACAGTACTTAATGTTTCCCTATTTGATTTGGGACTTGCTTTGTTTTCAATCCTTTGTATTCCCATTTGTAACTTTTGGAATAAAAATGTTTATCTCTTGCCCCTCAATGTTGGGGAGGGTTTAACTTTTCATTTGTGCAGGGGCTTGTAGCTAAGAGTTTGCCTTACATCTGAGAGGAGACTTAGGACTTGGGACTTTTCAGCAATGCTAAAATTGTTAGGACTTTGACAATTCTTGCAGATGGACTAAACGCCTTTTGCCTAAAGAGATATACATGAGTCTTTGGGGAGCCAGGGGTGGAATGTTATAGGTCTAATGTAATATGACGTTGCTAGACTTAAAACAAGTTCTTGAGGATTGTTAAACCTGTGTTGTAATGTTCAAATTGTAAAATGTTTAGAATACACATCTTCGTATTTGGAAACCAGTTTAAAGAAATGTGTCTGGTGGCCAAGTTGACAAGGGATGGGTTATAATGGTTGATACATTGTGTCAACTTGAAAAGTTGAACTAAGCAACTCAGCAAGGAGCCAGGGCCCTTAAAACATACCGCAGGGCATGGAGACTGGATGAGTACTACACCCTTCTTGTGCGATGGGGTGAGGTGGAGTAGCCTGCATATAATATAAGGGAGGAAAGAGGCATGCCCACCCCTGCCCCTTTGCTGTCTTTCTGCGGCCTTGTTCACTTGTCCCTGTGCCATGTGCCTCCCTCCCTTCAAGCCAGCTGATGATGGACTGAAACCTACACAAACTGTGAGCTAAATAAACCTTTCCTCCCTTAATTTTAGGTGTCAGATATTTTGTCTCAGCAAGGAGAAAAGTAACCAAGACAACAAGGAACCATAAGGAAAAGTACATAAGCTGCATATCTACCTAAGAGGGCACAAAAATGGGTTTTTGATAACCTACACTTTATATTCCAATTATTTTTCTAGATTATTAAGAGTCCGTGAAAATGAGTATTAGAATAGAAATGACAAGATAATGACAACACGCACTTGTATGTAGAAAATCAAGGCGATTTCCTAAGGAAACTACTAGAATAAACTGGTAAACAGGTTTACAAGATATAAGATCAGTTGAATCTCTGTATACTATAATAAGGAAATGAAATTAAGAAAGCAATCCCATTCACAAAAACATCAAAGAGGAACCTATCTGGGGAAAATCTTAATGAAAATACAAGACTTATGCATTGAACTCTATAAAGCATAGTTTTCTCAAAAGCCCATGTTTGTTAATGGAGACACAACTGCTAAGGTGGCCACATTCCCCGAACTGGTATGTAGATTATTACATTATTTACCAAAAACTGCTACTAGGTCAAGTATATGCCTAATATTCCTGAGGCCCTGGGTTCAAAGTGCAATACTCACAAACATTGAAAAGCTTCTTTCAAAAAAATTGTACAAGGCTGGGGATATGGCTCAATGGCACAAGTGCCTGCCTGGGAAGCACAAGGTCCTGAGTTCAATTCCTGGTACCAAAAAAAATTGTACCAAAAAAAAAGCTAGGCATGGAGGTACATGCTTGTAATCCCAGCACTTCCTAGGAGGCAGAGGCAGCAGGATTCCCACAGGTTCGAGGCCAGCCTGGGCTACCTAGTGAGCTCTGCGATAGCCTGAACTACACAGCAGAACCTTGTCCTAAAAACAAAAATAAGCCTAGTGTGGTGGCGCACGCCTGTAATTCCAGTACTGGGGAGGCTGAGGCAGGAGGATTGTCACGAGTTTGAGACCAACCTAGGCTACAAAGTGAGTGCAAGGCCAGCCTGAACTGCATGGCAAGATCCTGCCTCAAAAAGACAAAAAAAAAAAAAAAAAAAACCCCAATGTACTCATTAAAAAAAAAGATGGGCATGGTGACACATGTCTATAATCCCAGCGTTTAGAAGGCTGAGGCAGAATTGCAGTGAGTTATAACCCAGCCTGGGCTATACTTTGAGTTCAAAGTTAGCCGGAACTACATAGTGACAAGACCCTGTCTCAAAAAAAAACAAAAACCAAAAAAATTCCAACTTTAAAATGTGTAAAGGATTTGAACAAGTGTTTCTCCAAAGGAAACATTCCAATAGCTAATAATCATAAACTCCAAGTCATGAAAGGAAAATACTCAAAAGTAATGAGTAACTGGGGCATGGGAAAGGAGAAAGGAAAGAAGGGGAAATCATGTATGTACAGGATAGCTAACAGCGGTCCTAGTGTCTTGTAGTGCTTAACTGAAAGGAACAGTTAATGATTACTGGTGTGATCAATATTCCATGTCTCTGTTTTCCTGAGAAACCACTTTGAAGATATCAATATGTAATACAACAACCATTGTTAATTTCCTACCACTTTGTCTGTAAACTCTGTATTGTTTGTATTGTTCTCATGCTATTTTGTAAATGGATGTCTGTTTGTTAATGTTTTCTTCATTTATTCTTAAAAAAAAAAGTCACTAAGGAAATAATACATCAAAACCGTAATCAACATGCATGATGGGATGAGGGGAAGGAGAAAAGGAAGGAACCAATATGTATGTATATGCAGGATGGCTAACATGGTGCCACTATTGATTAATGTCACTTTATGTAAGGAGCAGTTAATGATTGATTGTTTGATCAAGATTGTATGTCTATATGTGTTTTTCTGAGCATACACTTTGAAGTTATCAATATGTAATACAACAACCATTGTTAATTCCGTCACTTTGTCTATAATTCAATGTTCCCTTCATTTTTTTTTTTGCGGTACTGGGGATCGAACTCAGGACCCTGCGCTTGCTAGGCAGGCGCTTATTCCACTGAGCTATATCCCCAGCTATAATTCAATGTTGATTGTACTGTTCTTGTGCTACTATGTGTCTCTTTGTTAGTGTTTTCCTTTTTTATTTTTAAAAATAAAAAAATTTACTCAAAAAAATATGCATGAACATGGCTAAGCCAAGAAGACAGTGAGAACTAGAGAAGTTAGAGAAATTTCAGCTCTCACGTTGGTGGGAATGTGAAATGGTGAGACCACTCTGGAAAGCAATTTGGTCCTTCCTCAAAGCTGAACAAGAGTTTAAATATGATCCACCAATGCTACTCCTAGGCATCCACCCAGGAACACTGGACCCTACCCCTGTGGAAGCGTAACTGCAAATGTTCATAGTAGCAATCTCCCCTCCCCCTTGTTTGTAGTGCTGGGAGTCAAGCTTGAGCAGGCAAAGCCACCTTGCACTAATCCCAGACCTACAGATGGGTCTTCCTAAGGGGCACAAGGGCATTTGGGGGTGATGAAATCCTCTAAAATTAGACTTTGCTGGGCGTGGTGGCACACACCCGTAATCCCAGCACTTGGGAGGCTGAGGCAGGAGGATGGTTGCAAGTTCGTGGTCAGCCTGGGCTACAAAGGGAGTTTAAGACCAGCTTAAACTGCATAGTGAAAACCTTTCTCAAAAAGACCGAAAAAATAAACGAAATTAAATTAGACTTACTATCTAACATTTTATTGTAAAACTTTTTAAAATTTATTAAGATACTTCTGTAAAAACACTAAACATCAGTGAACACTTTTTTTTGAGACAGGGTCTCACTGTGCAGTCCAGGCTGGTCTTGAACTCCCTTTGTAGCCCAGGGTACAGGGCCCAGGCTGGCCTTGAACTTGTGGGCTTCTTCCTGCATCAGTCTCCTGAGTGCTAGATTACAGGCATGTGCCACCACATCTGGTTACTTAAAACTCTAATTAGGTCAATTTTACTAAATTATCTCTAAGTTGTTAACCACTGAGTGCTAACATAAAATTATCTAATTTTATGTTTAAAGAAATACGAAGAATTCTTGCTAGGCTTGGTGGGATGTGTCTAAAAATCCCAGAACTCAAGAGGCTGAGGCAGGAGGATTGCTGTGAGTTTGAGGACAGCCTGGGTTACATAGCAAGATCCTCTCTTAGAAAGAAAGAACGGAACGAAGGGAGGGAGGAAAGGAAGGAAGAAAGAAAGATAAATTAAGAATTCAAGCATGAAATGTTCTAACCATCGTTCAACTAAGATCATAAATAAGACCATCAGTATAACAGTATCAGGGCACAATGGTGTATACTGGTAACCTAGTAGTGAAGAGAGGCAGAGGCAGTAAGATCTCAAGTGCCAGTCCTGCCTGGGCAACTTAGCAAGACCTTTCCCATTTCTCAAAAAAATAAAGGGCTGAGACACAAGGAAAATGGTACAGCACCTCTGGGTTCAATCCCCCTACACACACACAGACACACACTCTCTCTCCTGCATTTATCTTTAGTTAGGGTTCAGTTTCTCAAGCACCAGGATATTAATGCCTCCTATGTGCATGGTGTCAGCCCTGTAACTTCCATAACAAAGCTCCCAAAGGTCAAGAACTGACAGCACTGTAAAGGGATGAAAGGGTTCATGCTCCACCACTGGGGAGAGAGCATAGGAGAGAACAGCAAGCAGACAACAGGAAGCCGACATGAGCCGGGTGGAAACCTAGGGCTTGCTCAGTAGAGGATGGACTGGGGCCAGGAGAGGAAATACCCAAGGGTCTCCCCAAGGCATCCACCAGGCAGCTGGGCTGACAGGGTGAGGAGGACCTGGACAGCTTGGGGCCACCAGGGCTCCGGTGAGGGCCCTCCTCCCTCCGAACCACAGGACCAGACTCGGGTGAGTGACTGTGTGGTGGTGCCGGCCTGAGCCACCCAGTGAGGTCAAAACTTTTTCCAGCACAGGAGCTGGAAACATTCTGTTCCTCGAAGAAATTTTTTTTTTCTCCTCAAAGAAATTCTGACTTCTTTTCCTTTGCAATTTTGAGTTCTGCTGTTTAGGCGCCTCTGTGTTTCTCTGCTTGCAGACATCTGAATAGCATTGTGCCAGGAATGACTTCATTGCCCAAGACTTTCTTGCCAAATATTTACTCCTAATCTATACACCCCCATACTAATCACTATCATCAAAATTTTTCGTTTTGTTTTGAGACAGGGTCTCGCCATGCAGTTGAGGCTGGCCTTGAGCTCACTTTGTAGCCCAGGCTGGTCTCCAACTTGCAGCAATACTCCTGCCTCAGCCTCTCAGTGCAGGGGATTACAAGTGTCTATCATCAAATTTTATAATTAATGGTTTATCCCAAATATCACAAAATTCTCTACAGAACAAGTAAGGCTATATGAACATTCCCACCAACATGAGCATGGCTGATATAAATAAACTATTAAAAACATGCTTTGTTTGCCTAGCTTGCTTTCCTTTATTTAATAAGTACAGGCTGGGCATGGAGGTGCACACCTGAAATCCTAGCACTCAAGAGGCTGAGGCAGGAGGATTGCCATGAATTAAACTTTTTTTTTTTTTTTTTTTTTTTGGCGGTACTGGGGATCAAACTCAGGACCCTGCGCTTGGTAGGCAGGCGCTTATTCCACTGAGCTATATCCCCAGCCCGATTGCCATGAATTCAAGGCCAGCCTGGGCTACATAAGTGAGTTCAAGGCCAGCCTGCAATACATAGTAAGACCCTGTCTCAAAAAAAATTTTTTTTCTTTTACAAATTGTCAAATATTGGTAACACTAACTTATGATATCAGATGACCTTACAAAGTAGAAGTCACTGTATGATGATTATTCATAATTTTAGGATTTGCCATGTATTTTTTAAAAGAAGATCCATGCATAAAGCAACAACTACTGTTGAGACCATATCACCTTGTCTATAGATTAGTTGTGATTGTACTATTTTCTATGATAATGGGTGTCTGTTTGTCAATATGTTTTTGTACTTTTATGTTTCTAAAATAAAAAAATAAAAATTAAAAAAAAAAAAAAAAAAAGAAGATCCATGCATTACCTGGCTTGCAAATAACAGGTTAAAAAAAAGATGAGAACTGGGCATGGTGGCACACGCCTGTAATCCCAGAACTCAGGAGGCTGAAGCATGAGGATCCCTCTGAGTTCCAGGTCAGCCTGGGCTACATGGTGAGTCCAAGGTCAGCCTGAGTACAAAGTGAGACCCTGTCTCAAAAATCAAAATAAGGAAGCAAACAAACAAAAAAACACCATCTAAAATGAGAAGATGAGGAAACTGTCCTTCCCTCCGGGTGAGTGACAGCGCATCACCCCATGAAATGCTCTGAGAAGTTCTGCACGTGAAATCTAATTTCTGTGCTTTGCTAAAGTATTGCACAGAACACCTCCATCAACATTCAGTCAACACTCCTAGTGTTGCAAAGACTGCCCGCGTATTACAAAGTCACTGGAAAAGTACTGTTGTAGCCCTGCCAGTCTGAAGCCTGGCATCAAATTTTATACAAAGACTTCCTACTTAATTAACTTCAGAATTTCATCAGAAATCAGCAATGTCAAGAAAGTTAACTTTTCAGCGTCCTTTATGGACCGAGTGGCACACTGGGTCCAGAGTGTCTGTCTGTCTACCTTAAAGACCACACAATCTTCTCCCCTATATGCACTGAAGTTTAAGCAACCAAAAAATATAAACACACTTGGGAGCAAGGAAAAGAACGTTGCCCCAAGAATCTGTTCCCCCATGTACAGCGGTGTCTCGGTTCACACAGGCTTTTGTTTGCACACTCTGCATCGGGTGACAAACACAACTATGGCCGTCTTCCCCACACAAACACAAGCGTAACCATCTTTTCCGAAGTCATAGAACGGGCTATTGTCTCTCCTTAGGGTAGCCCACTCCGTGGCTGCTGGAAGAGTACAGTTTTATTTCTGCTTTTATCCAGTCATCGCTGTGTTCGGCCAGTTCACTCTACAGAGCTAATTTTTCTTACCTTTCACCTCTCACATTGCAAATATATATATTTTTTCTTTTTAGGATAGGGTTTCACAATGTGGTTCTGACTGACCCCGAACTCGGTGACCTTCTGTCTTAGCCTCACAAGTACAGGCATCACAGGTGTGCGCCCCCCCATGCCCAGCTCTACCCATCCCTTTCTCATTTTCGTTTTCACACAGGATTTGCTAAATTGCTGAATTGCCCAAACTGATTTTAAATTTATGATCCTCCTGCCTCAGCCTCCCACAGTGCTGAGATTATAGGTGGGTATTACCTTGTCTGGCTGCAAAAGATATTCTAGACAGACAAGAGGTTTACGCTAAGCATGGTGGTGCAAACCCGTTAGTCCTCTGGAAAGATGAGTCAGGAGGATTGCAAGTTTGAGCCTAGCAACTTAGTGAGACCCTGTCTAAAAATAAATAGAAAGAGCTGGGGACGTAGCTCAGTGTCAGGGCCCTGGGTTCAATCTCCGGTACTGCCATTAGAGAAAAGAATAAAAATGAGAGAAACAGCAAAAGGGATCATTGTAACAAGCAGGCCTCCGTGTGACGAGGGGAGGGGTGTGCCCTCTCCGAGTCTGGAGTGTCAGGCACAGTGGACAGGGACAGGCACTGCCTCTAGTTTTGGGTCTTGGCTAAGGCACGGGCCCCCGGGGAGCTGGAACCCCTTCCAGGGCTGCGCATGAGTCCCTAAGAAGAAAAGGAGATGGCGCAAGTCTGGTTTCATGAGCTTTTCAAGATGCTGCGCTAGACCCCTAAGAACTCACTAATGAGAAAATGAAAACGGGGCTCTCTGGTTCATGTTCCCTAAAGATGCTCACCAAATAATCCCGACCAGCACAGGGAAAGATTCATATTCCCACAGCCCTGAACTAGCGAGTTCACTTCCCAATGTATGAACAAACCATGGAGACGCCAAATAGAGACTAAGGGGCACTCTCTGCGCTGCTCGTGAAAAGACACGTGAGCAGGTGCATTCTGGTTGCTTCTACGCACCAGGGTCATGGCCTGTTGGCCACAATACATCACACACAGAAGGTGCTCAGTCCGATTGCTCATTTACACTGAAGGTTTGAAGGCTTCAACCAGTTAAGAGAACTAGCCGACGGGCACGGTGGCGTACTCCTGTAATCGCAGTACTTGGGAGGCTGAGGCAGGAGAACTGTCATAAGTTCAAGGTCAGCCTGGGCTACATAGTGATGTCAAAATCCTCAAGGCAGTTTAAAATGACTTTTTTGAAGCCTTCCAAGTTTGGCACCGTGTGAACTCCGTAATGAATCACTCTGAAGGGAGCGCACCTCCATTAATGTGAATGCTGTATTCAGTTACTCTGATATCAAACTAAAATAGTGAAAAAAAAAAAAGGTGCCAAGTATGGTAGCACACACCTGTAATTTAACCTGGGGAGGCTGAGGCAAAAAGACTGAGTCTGAACGCAGCCTTGGTGACTTAGTGAGAACTTTTCTCAAAATTAAAAAAGCCGGATGTGGTGGCACACACCTGTAATCCCAGCATTTGGGAGGCTGAGGCAGAAGAATCTCTGCAAGTTCAAGGCCAGCATGAACTGCACAGTGAAACCTTGTCTCTAAAAGAAAAAAATTTAAATATATAAAAATGTAGTTCAGTGAAAAGGTCCTGGGTTCAACCCTCGGTAGCACACGTAACAAACTATGGAGGGAACATAACGTTCTAATGTAAGGATGGGGTGGAGCACGTGTGAGCGCACACATAGGCCCAGGCTCAGTCCCCAGGGCCCAAGTCAATAAATAAGTAAATAAATATTTTTTTTAAAACATAATAAAATAAAAATTCTATCTATAAAAAACAAATTCCAAAGCTCCTCTGAAAATTGTTCCTCCTTTAGCCTGGAATTTGTCTGATCAACTTCCTTGTCTGTGGCTGGGGATGTAGCTCAGAGTTACAACACCTGCCTGGGAAGCGTAAAGTCATGAGTTCGATGCTCAGTACCAAAAAACAAACAACAACCACAAAAAACAGAAGCAAAACAAAAAAAGAATGGAATCTTCCTTATCGGAGAACAGACAGGAATACACTTGAACATTTACCTATGATCTTGAGTTCAAGGCCAGCCAGGGCAACATAGCAAGATCATCCCCTTTTCTAAAGGCCTCTTTTGAAAATAAAGAATGAATTCAGAAGTAAGTACCAGTTTAAAGGGGTGTGCTGACTCATGCCTATAACTGCAGCACTCAGAGAGGCTGAGGCAGGAGGACCTTAACTTTGAGCTTAAGCTGCACAATGTGGTGACATAGCCAGATCTTGTCTCAAAAATTAAAAAATTTAGGAAAGGGGTAGACATATATCTCACTGGAAAGGCCTTGGGGTGAATCCCTAGTAGTTCTGCCCTCGCCCTAAAAGTAGCATTGGTATAAATATAATGCACATGACATTCGGTTTTAAAGTTTTACTTTTGTGAAATCCTCCTCTAGAAACATAATCCAGTATGTAAAGATCACTGAGAGCTTTGCTTAATACAGAAAAGCTAAAAGTTGAGATGTAGCTGGCCCAGCGGCACAGGCCTGTACTCCTAGCAGTCAGGCAGGCTGAGGTGGGAGGCTCACACATTAGAGCCCAGCCCGGGCAATTTAGTAAGATGCTGTCTCAAGATAAAAAATTTGACAAGCCTGGGGACAGATCAGAACAAAGTTTCAATCCCCAGTATCACCAAAAGGGGGAGGAGGGTGGGACTTAGATGTCAAAAAGTTTATAAATAAGTCATTAAATTATGATGTATTTCACTTTGGGGACATTAGAAAAAAGTTAGGAGAATGAAGTGAGACCTTTCTTCGCTAGTGTACATCTTTAAGTTTAAAAGCAACAAGAAAGCATAGACAGTCCTTATTCAGGACCCACACACAATCCAACTAGTAATAATGGAACTTTCCAAGTAGGAGGTGCATAAACAGGACTCTCACTCACTATACCTCCCTACTTACTAACGGGCACATTATAATCTTTTTCTTTTTTGAGACAGTGTCTCACTATGCAGTTCAGGCTGGCCTTGAGCCCAGGCTGACTTTGTAGCCCAGGATGGTCTCGAACTCACAATGACCCTCCTGCCTCAGCCTCCCAAGTGCTGGGATTACAGGCATGAGGCACCATGCCCAATCCTGAGCTCACTTTGTAGCCCAGGCTGGACTTGAACTCCCAGGGATCCTCCTGCCTCAACCTCCCAAGTGCTGGGATCATAGGCATGAGCCACAACACCAAGGCTCACATTATAATCTTTTAGACTACAGTTGAAAAAAAAAAAATAACCTATAGGTAGAAGCCCAGAATTACAGAAGCAATTAAACCACACATTAAACCACACTGCCCCATTTTGAGGCTGCCACTAAAGGCTCTGGGTCTCATTCCTAAGTGGTTCCTCCAGTTCCAGGACCCAGGGAGCCAGGCACAAATGGAACCGGATCTTCTGCACAAGTGGCTGTGGGCACCAGGCCCTGAGGGCCACAGGCATTCTGCTGTAGGTCAACGAAAACCTTCCGCATAAGGCAGTCCACCAGCAGCCAGGGACTGTCCCCAGGTCCGGGGAAGGCGACAGATGAGTGGTGAGAGTTGCCTGGCTTGGTGATCAAGTGGGAACAGTCAGTGACTTGTGTGTTTTCAAACCTGCACATGGGCTGGGGATATAGATCAGTGGCACAAACACCTGCCTAGCAAGCTTAAGGTCCTTAGTTCGATTCCCAGTATTCCCCCCAAAAAAGGAAAAAAAATCCCCTGTGAACAGCCAGCTGACAGCAGTGGTGCTTTCTCTCTATTCTTCTTCCCCAGTGAAACAAATAGTTTCAATAGTACTGATGGTGAAAAACTAATAAGCACTGGGTGTAACTAGAAAAAAAAAAAAAACAGCCGGGTGGAGGGGCACAGGCCTGTAATCCCAGCACTCAAGAGGCTGAGGCAGGAGGATGCTGGTGAGTTCAAGGCTATCCTGGGCTAAATAAGCAAGTTCAAGGCTAGCCTACACCACATAGCAAAACCCTGTCTCAAAAACAAAACAAGGGGCTGGGGGTATAGCTCAGTGACATAAGTGCCTGTCTGGCAAGCGCAAAGTCCTGAGTACGGCAAAAAAAAAAAAAAAAAAAAAGGCGTGGTATACAGTTTTTCGTTAGCTGCTTCATTTTTAAAATTTTGAGTAATACTACTTATGCTAAAGTAAAATTCTGCAGCTATATTAATAAAGTGAATTGGCTCCTGGCTAAAAAAAGACAGTTAAAAAAAATTAAAAAGAAAAAGAACTAAGTCATTCCTTGTATATTCAATTTAATTACAGACCTGAAGGGGACTCCAAAAATTTGGTTAATCCTATCATTTTATAAGACCCCAAAATGTGAAGTGATTTTCCCCAGTCAGAAGAAGCAAAATGAAATCTCAGCTCACTTGGTTCCCAGACTGACTGTACTTTCTCCATCACGCTGTGCGACTGCCAGGGTAACTGAATGTAACTAAAAAAGCACCCAAGGCTTAAGATGTAAAAGAAAGCACTAAGCAATTTAATTCTGGATTCATTTACAATAAAGATTTAAGAGCAAAGGAATGCAAGCCCTGATGAACTTAAAGCAGCAGTTTTTGGATGTGACTTTGTTTTTGCCGTACACCCTGGGGATTCAGCCCAGGGCCTCACACACAAAAGGCAAGCGCTCCACCTCTGAACTCAGTCTCAGTCTCTCTCTGTGGCCTTTTTTCAGACACCAGATCTTGTTACCCAGGCTGGCCTCAAACTTGCAATCCTCCTGCCTCAGCCTCCTGTATGACTATGATTATAGGTATGCTGCTGCACACAGTTTAAAGCAGCAGTTTTTATGTATTGTGAGCTGACATGGGTTCGTGCAACTTAAAAATACACAACTGTTCCCACGATGGGATTTTCTGTCACTCCCATGACATTCCCACCCTAACACAAGCTACTCACAGCGCTACTCACTTGGGGCCCTATACTAGGAGGAGTGAAAGCAAAGGTTGTATACATATGTAACTAAAAAATCATCCTGCCCGTATGTGGTTAAAAAACAAACTTCATCCAGTTTGTCGTGAAACAAACCTCTTGGTCAGAGATGTGAGCAGAAGCCACGGCCTGCCACGCTAACCTTCAACGAGGCAGACAATCTCCTTTTGTGAGTGGGAGCACGAGCTATCAAAGGAGTCCTTTGTTCTGGCCGCTTGTTTCCACTTCCCCTGGCCTTACCTGGGATAGTAGGCTGTGTAGTTCATGAAGAGCTGGGTGCCCGCCGGGTAGTATGCCGTGGAAGGCGGCAGTGCTCGTGGATTCAAAAGCACAGAGGGCTGATAAATGGCAGCTTCGGTAGGAATGACCGCTGCAGGAGCTGGGAATGTGTAGGAGGGAGGAGACAGGCCTAAATGAGCAGAGAGAGAGTCTTTGAGACACGTTTGTAATAGCTCACTCACACGTGCTTGCTTCAAAGCAGGAACACCACTGCCTCACCTGCACATTCTCAAGGAAAAACCATCACCTTTCTTCACACCATCCCAAGCAGCTTCCTTTTGATTACACAGATGTTACCTGCCCTGTAGTACATACAGCACACCTCGGAGGAGGTTATGATAAAACACTTCACCACGTAGCAGCCCAACCACACCTTGTACCCAAGTGCAGGGAACAGCTCAGCTCTGCCTTACTCTCCCCTACAGGCCATCCAGAACACGGGGTTTGAGGCTAACCTGTATCTTCAGACCTGGAAAAAAATCTACCTTTGAAACAGCCCTCAAGAAATAGATGTATAGGACTACCCAAGAATCACCTGATAAAAAAATAACTCAGATTCTGATTGTGCAGCTGAGCGGTAAAGACATGTTTAGCGGGCAACAGGCCCCCGGTGTCACTCCCTAGCACCATGGGGTCTGTCATGTTCTTTTTTCTTCCTGTTATTTAACATCTTCCCCTCAGGCTGGAGAGGCTGCCAGCCGCCAGCTCTCCCAAGTGAGACGAACACAAGCATCCGTCAGCCCGTCTATGCAAAACAGAGGTCACTGAGCAGCTAACTGATGCGGGTGTCCTTGACTTTATGCTTCAATCCCAGAACTGCCAAATTTTCCAAGAACAGACACAAAGGGGCGATTTTATTCGCATGCCAACCTCCAAGATGACTTCGCATCATCTTTTGCTCTTACAAGTGTCTACACTTGCATAAGGTTGAAGGAGACAGTTAAAGGTGTGTATCTAGGCCAAACTCAATAGGCTGATCTTACGTTTAACTTCTGGGTGACTCTCCCATCCTTGCCAACAACTGCATTAGAGGTTAGATAAGCACTATTACAAAGTGAAGTGCCTCAGTGTGTAAAAAATCCTATGGTCTGTGCTCAAATGCTGCTTTCAGAGCTGTCAAGTCACTCATTATAGGACAAGATCTTATACATGTTATGTAGCTTATACTGTTCATACTACGTCTGACTGTAGAACATGTATAAATCTGGAAGACAAACATATACAGTAGGTCTTTGTTCTGCTTTAAAACAAATAAAACTTAAAACTTTTTTGTCAGCCAAAGAGAATAAGTTGTTAAGGTTTGGATATTCCTCAAATGAAACCATGGCTACTTTTTTGTGTGTTTGTTTTGAGACAGGGTGTCTCACTCTGTAGCCCAGGCTGGCCTTGAACTCAAAGCAATCGATTCTTCTTCTTTGGTCTCCCAAGTGCTGCGATAGAGGCATGCGCCCCATGCCTGGCTTTGCATGGCTGTTTTTATAGTCCTAAAAGAAAACCCAACATGTACAGACACACAATACATAAATGAAGTTGATCTTAAGATATATCAATGAGACATTCGCATCTTTTTTGGCGGGGGGGGCACTTCAATGGGGAATGTTAATCACTATTTTAACTGCTTTAGATTTTGAGATTAAATTTTAAAATATGCAATCTCTTTAAGCTCTGTGGTAGGTATGTTGGCAGGAATAACTATTCAGTACAGCAGGCATAATATTAGCATGTATAAACAATTTCTGGTTATTTAAAGGGATAAAACTCTTCTGCTAAAAAGTTAGATGGCTGCCAGGCATGGTGGTGCACACCTGTAATCCCAGAACTCAGGAGGCTGAGGCAGGAGGATCATTGTGAATTCGAGACCAGCCTGGGCCACAAAGTGAGCTCAAGGCCAGCCTGAACTGCAAAGTGAGACCCTGTCTCAAAAAGACGTTTTAAAAAAAAAAAAAAAAAAAAAAAAAAAGGGTCAGATGGCCACATTTTTCTTATATAGTTTGTCTTTGATTTTTGGAAAGTACCAAAGGTAATCTAAGGTACACAAATATATTCTTATGTCAAATGTACATTTAACATTTTTCTTTTCTTAAAGCTTGTGAGGAGAAAAGGCAGGAAATGAAGATAATATGTAATATCCTGTTTTCCATCAGGAAGCTAGAGAAGCAAAAGGCTGCCACAGCACAAGACTTTGGGCCATACATGTTGAGGAAATTGCTTTATCTCACAATGCCTGACAGACCGTTCTTAAGGCTACGTACCATGAAAACGACTGATACTTTGAGTGATTTATAGGCAGAAGTCAACAAACCATCATTGTAAGACACCTCTGTACACTGAATCATAAATTTTCAAATCTTAACACTCATTAACAACTCTTAGATATTCACCAACAGCAAGCAGCAGGTCAATGGAATATGAGAATTTAGGAATTCCAAAGGGGAAAAAGGATTAAGCCCCACCAAACGTTCTACAAATAATATTTAATCAAACTGGTTCGTTGGTGTAGTTTTCTCTGTAAAGTAAAACTGAAGTCCTAACACTGTCCACTTAATTGGAGTCAAGCACATAAATGCAGTTTACTTTCCCAGTTATCTTTGAGCTGTATCTCAAGTACAAGGCTCTTTAAACATACCCAATATGCCTCGGAGGTATGTGTAATTTAAAGAGGAAAACTGCATAGAGAGACTTGAGTTTTAACATGAAGTTCCAACACTCCACAGTTGCTAACTAGAACTTGGTTATTGGACTACAGGGCTTATTCCTCTCCAACAGGATTACAGAGGGCACCCAGTCGCCGATGAACAAGAGCGCGGCTTGTTAATTAAGCACTGATCCTGTGATCCAGTGGGAACTTTGGCTATTCATTTACGCATTTATTGACATATTTTTTTTTTTTACCTAACTTGCTCATTCCAGATATCCTGAGCAGTAGCACTAGGAATGCCATCCAGGTCGTCATTTTCAAAAAACAGTTGATGCTCAGAAAGTAAAAAATGAAAAATGGGCATCAAGCTGTCCTTTTTAAAATAAGAGAAAAAGGATCCAGCTGTACTTATACTTGACCTTCAAATGCGTATTAAAATATCTCCATAGCCAGGTTGCCTCTCACGGTCAGTGCTTATTGGGAGCACACTAAGCTTCAGAAAACAACTGCTTACCACTAGAAAAGCAAGAATGTAATTTAAAGGGAGGAATGTGTAGCATCTCTAATTACGAGTGTCCACAACCAAGGTCTTCAATGATTACCAAAAGCTACTGATTTCAGGTGGGGAAGCCCTGAGTAACCACCTTGCCTGCCTCCAGAAGAACAGGGGCACAGAAAGGTACAAAAGCAGCTGAAGCACCTACCAGCGTACAGCGTAGAACAGAGCCAAGACCCAAGGAAAACTTACATGGTAACTTACATGGCGGTGGGGACAAGCCACTTCGATTCAAAGTGCCCCCCATTAACACAAAGTTCATCTCCTCAGCTGAACACTGAAAGACTTCAACGTATCTGTCCTTCATGTTTTTTTTATGACACTTCTGCGCAGCCATAAATGCTCTGTCCGCAGACTTCATCTGGATAAAGGCGTCTCCGGATGGGCGGCCCTGAGTGCATGGGGGAAGGAGAAAAACAGAGAGAGACCACAGTCTTCATCAAGGAGAGAAACAGCTGCTTACAGAACACACAAAGTGACAGTCACCCACAGGAGAGTCAGGTTAGCCACCAGGTCTGGGTGACTGGACACGCACCGCATCACCTTAGCACCAGAATGGCCCACAAAACCTTGAAGAAACAGTTTTGAGAGCTCATACCTGAAAGTGATCCTTTTTTGGTTTGTTAAATTAGTATCAGATTTACAGGTTTTTGAAAGGGTCTCCTTGTGACTGCAGCTTTCAAAATATGGGATTGTATATTGAAATTTTTTTCCCTCCTGAAAAATCCGATTAAATGTCATTGGATTGAGAAAAGCTAATAACAGAACCAGTATTAAGAGCTTTACAGACCTTCCTACAGGAAACTGAACCAACCAGCACTGTCTTGTGGCTCCCAGCGCCCGCCCGTCACTGCCCTGCCCCACTCCGCGCCTCTTCTCCTCACCCGAGGCCTCGGGGGAAGCCGCGGTGTCTTGCCCAGATGCTGACTCCCTTCCTCCTTCAGTTTGCTCCCCCAGGAGTCCAGAGGCACTGTTGATTAGTAATTGCTAAAATTTCTCATTTAAGCCACGCCTGTAGGTTTCTGTTCCACAGACCTAGAACACTTTGGTTTTACTTAGCATGAACTTGAATGAGGAAAAGACACAACCAATTTAGAGGCCTGCTCCCTTACTTCAGTTTTCTCTTCTAGTCTCTTAGGGAATATCTGACCCAAATCACCACCATGCAAGTTACCACAGGAATTACCAGACTAAGGAAATCAGCAACAACCCCAGTCCAACACAGAAACCTAACGTCTCCCAGGCCACTAAGAGCTTGTCCTTCAGAGAAGCAGCATTCTCCTCCCGTGCAATCACCCAGGACCAACAAGAGGCAGCCCTGTCTACTACTGTGACCTACACAGTAATGCCCCTGGGGTTATTAACAAGGTAACTCAAAAAGGAATCGTTCAGCCAGGCATGAGGGCACCTGCGTGTAATCCCAGCACTCTGGGAAGCCGAAGCAGGAAGAGAGAAATATTTGAGCCCAACATGTGTAATTTAGTGACTTAGCAAGAGACAAGTCTCAAAATAAAAAAGGGTTCGGATATATCACGTGCAAAGGCCCTGAATTCAATTTCCAATACCACTGGATTGAAACAATATAAAAGTAAATTCCTACCAGTGAAGCATGCTACATGGGGAGATCAGATTAAAAGATACAGGATATGATATGGCTTAACATTAACTGAGTAGTGCAAATGAGTGTTGAGTGCTGGCACCCAATTTCTGATTCCTGTACTCAGTGCTTCCTGTACTCAGGCAAGATGAGAATTATGAATGTGACCAGATCTCCAAGTGAAAAGAAGACATGAGAAATCAGTAGTGACGAAAAAAATTAGGATTTCTCATATTTCTAATATTAGCCTATAGTCAACCCATCAGTGCTCAGAGAAGAGTTTCAAAACTGAATGCAACTTCTCTTTTAATAGTGTTTCAAAGTTTTAATTGGAACTATTTGCCTTATGAAGGTTATAGACTTTTGTCCTGCTTAACAAAAATCACTGGCAAATTGCTCAGCAACCGACAGGACACTATTTAATCAGAAAGCAGGCAACAGGGACACACTGAAGGAACACAACTAGATTTTGGTGGAGGATTCTTAGCAGTTCACTGCTTAGCACACAGAGCATAGAGATCAGCAGCCACGTGGGGTACACACTACTGCCCACCTGGCTCCGACTGGATGCTACCCATAATGGGGTGGCTTTTTATGCAAATGAAGGGGTGAGTGCTGAATTTTAATGATTCTTTCTGGAGCAGCATTCTTTCTGGAGTACATCCAAACTACTTTTTTTTTTCCTGTCTTTTTGAAACAGGGTCTCGCTATGCAGATCAGGTTGGCTTTGAGCTTACTTTGTAACCTGGGCTGGTCTCAAACTTGCAACGATCCTCCTGCCTCGGCCTCTTGAGTGTTGGGATTACAGGCTTACACCACCATGCCCAGCTCCAAAATACTTCTCATATTTACACTTGAATCTTTTCTTAAGACTTAATATAAAATATAAAACTAAGGAGTATTTGCACTGTTGGAGTCAAAGAGATCCTTTAATCCCCGAAAGAAAATAAACAAATACATTTCCTAAGAAGCAACTTTCTTACCTGATGATTCAGGACCATGTGAACCCCGTGAGTGCGAATATCTGTGGAGAACTCCCCCAGGAAGTCCAGGATGTCCTCTATTGTGGCCGCGTAGGGAAGCCCCCGAAGGCGGATACAGTCTCTGACATTTGTGGGGGGGACGAACTGCTGAGGTAGTACTGGAATAATGGGAGGGGCTGGGAGTGGAATGAGGGGGGCCGAGGAGAGCCGATTCAGCACCTGCACTCAAAGCAAAATAGAAGTGATTTAGAATCGCGTTACCCCTGGTCACCCACAGAGCAGCGCGGGTATTCCTGGAAAGCCTATAAAAATCCCCAAATCAGGAGGCTGAGGCGGAAGGATTGCAGTGAGTTTGAGGCCAGCCTGGGCTACACAGTAAATTCAAGTCTAGCATGAACTACCTATAAACAAGACCCTGCCTATAAACAAAACCTGAAGTGCAGAGTCCCAGGGTTGGGGTGTGGGGCAGTGGCAGAGCGTGTGCTTGGCGAGGCCAGGGCCTGCTGCGCTCTCCAGGATGCAGTGAAAGAGAAGTGAGGCAAAAGGGAGAAAGCCACGCAGTTTCATGTCAGTGCCAGACTCAGAAATGTAAATCTGCGTTTGAACAAGACCCTTGGGTGATTCGTTAAATATACGAAAGTTTGAGGGGCACTGACAAACACAGAGATGTGTGCATTTCAGCTGGGCAACCGTGATACCCACTTTTCCCAAATGGAGAAGTCACACCGCACACGACATACTAATTAAAGCTGCGCTTGCCTGGGCAAACATAATCCCACCTCCTTTGAAACAAAATGTCTTACAAATTTCTTTTTCTCTTTTTGGGCTTTTTGAAACAGGGTCTTGCTATGCGGTTCAGGCTGGCCTTAAGCTCACTTTGTAAACCCCAAGTGCAGGGATTACAGGCATGCGCCACCATGACACAATTTTTTTTTTTTTAATTAGGGATTGAACCCAAGCTTTGTGCCCTGAGCTAGCCAGATCCCCAATTTTTATTTACTTTGAGATACAGTTTCAGTAAATTACCTAGTTAGGACTCAAACTTGTGACCCTTCTGCCTCAACCTCCCCAGGGATGGGATTACAGATGTGCGCCACCATGCACAGCGAGTGTGCTTTTATAAAAACCTGAACATAACGATAAATGTGAACATTTGTGGCAATTTATTAGATTTCATTTCACAAAACACACAGTGTTCCCTTTAATGCTATCTTCATGCCCTGCCTCCAAACCCAAGAAAGAGAATGTCAGCAAAAGGGCCCTGGGCCAAACAATGATTTTGGATGATATTAAGAGATAACGCCACATAAAAGCATAAAACAGGACACGTGGAGAATGCACAACTTAAAAAAAATATAATTTGATGACCATAAAGACAATAATTTAGTTTCCATGTAAATCTGAGGCAGTATCAATCAGAGTCTGAAGTATCTTTTAGAATCATGGAATTCAGCTCTCTTAGGAATGAACCATGAGTAAAGAACTGCTCCAAGCAAAACACAGGTCAAGAATTTCTTGTCCACTTTTATTTTATGCCACATCAACTAATTTGTAATCCCAGGAGGCAGGTCCTTGGGCAAATAACCTTCGTGGCAACCCTAGTTTTTCTAGGAACCTTAACCATTATAGTTAAATATCCCACACACTGAAATGCACCAAAATCAATGAATCTTTCCTTCCCAAAAATGTGTGCAATTTCCTAATTCCCAACCTGTTCAGTAGCTGGGTAAGAGGTGACAGAATTGAACAACATACATAGCAACATAGAGAAATGCTAAGGAGCTGTGGCGCAAGCCTATAATCCCAGCACTTGGGAGGCTGAGGCAGGAGAATCATTGTGAGTTCAAGGGCATACTGAACTCCATAGTAAGACTTGGCTAAAAAAAAAAAAAAAAAAAAAAAAAAAAAAAAAAAAAAAAAAAAAAAAAAAAAAAAAAAAAAAAAAAGCTAAAGAGACGGAAAAACTTCCCAAAGTTATACAATCAATATGCAGTGATGCCAGGTATGGTAGCTCATGCCTGTAATCCCAGCACTCACGGGAGGCTGAAGCAGGAGAATCGTTGTGAGTTCGAGGCCAGCCTGGGCTACAAAGTGAGCTCAAGGCCAGCCTGAACTGCACAGCAAGACCCTGTCTCAAAAAAAAAAAAAAAAAAAAAAAATAGACTAAAAAAATTATGCAGTGATAACACTGGGAATAGAACAAGACTTGAAAATAGTTACAGACAAGCTCAGGGCAGAATGGTCAAGCACCTTGTATTACCTGCCAAGCAAGAAGTGCTGAAGTATTTAGTGAATGAAATGATTATTAATAATGTTAAAGTACAAAAACAGGGGCTGGGGCTATAGTTCAGCGGCATAAGCGCTTGCCTGGCAAGCCTGAGGTCATCAGTTCAATTCCCTGCACCAAAAAACAAACAGAAAGGACAGCGACAGAGTCCATGACTGCATTAGCCCTTGTTAAAGAAGTAGGGAGGGCTGGGGATATAGCTCAGTGGAATAAGGGCCTGCCTGGCAAGCGTAAGGTCCTGAGTTCGATACCCCGTACCACCAAAAAAAAAAAAAGTAGGGAGGGAGAAATGAAGAAGCTCACTGCACTCAGACCCCCGCCTGGCACACCAGCAGGTCGAAAAGGTCCTGTTAACCTAGTGATTACCTTAAAACATCCTATCATAGGCTTATGTCCACTGGAAAAGAGAGAACTAATGCAATCTAATCAAATGCCTGAGGCAGTAGGGTGAAGTGTTCGAGGCCAGCCAGGGGAACCAAGGGAGGGTTATCTCAAAATACAAAAGCAAACATCTGTAGGACCCCAGTTACAAAGCAGGTGCGAAACCACCCCCAAAGAAATGCTCAGCTGGCAGTCAAGAAGGGAGTGGCTGGCGATCTATGGATGGCTTGATGCCTGGATCTTAGTCTGGAGGGAGACTATCTCATTTTGTGTGTTAAAAACAAACTGTGGGTCTGGGGATATACTTCAGTGGCATAAGTGCTCGCCTAACAAGCGCAAGGTCCTGAGTTTGATCCCCGGTACCGCAAAAAAAAAAATTCTGAAGCCTACAAAAGACAAAAGATCACAAGCCGGAAATAAAACCCACAGAGCCTTCCTGGAAATACATTTGGCAATACATTTAAAACCTCAAAATTCCTACTTTATATCCAATTCTGAAGAAATCAACCATGAATTGATGAACATTTTACAAACATGCTTGGAAGACTCTTTGGGCTTGGTTTTTCTTCCGGTACTGGGGATTAAACCCGGGCCCTTTGCACTAAGGTTCATCTCCAGCCCTGTATTTTTAAGACAGGGTCTTGCTAAATCACTAAGTTGCCCATGCTGGGATTGAATTTATGGTCCTCCTGCCTCAGCTTCCTGAAGTGCTGGGATTATAGGTTTGCACATCATCTCCAGTTCACAAACTTGTTTTTACAGGAATTTCTAAAGGAAGAATAAGAAATATACCAATATAGAGAGTAGAGGAATTTCTAAATAAAACCTGCACCTCAGTGAGATATATTAACTTGAAGATGAAATCTTTTAGACATGGACAAGCTTTCAAGATACATAGTTTTGGGCTGGGGATGTAGCTAAGTGGCACACTGCCTGCCTGTCAAGCACAAGGTCCTGAGTTTGATTCCTAGTACCAAAAATAAATAAATAAAATAGACTGTTTTCATGTACTTTCTATGTTCTCCAAGATAATAACACAAGGAACAATGTAAGATTGTTTTCAGAAATTAAAAAAAAGAAACAACAGAAAATATGGCAACAGTCCCAACATATTCTTAGAAACGAACCTGCTCACCAGGCATGGTGGTGCACACCTATAATCCCAGCACTCAGGAGGCTGAGGCAGGAGGATCGCTGTGAGTTTGTGGCCAGCCTCCGCTACACAGTGAGCTCAAGGCCTGCCTGAAATATGTAGTGACACCCTGTCTTAATAAACAAAAAAGAACGAAAGAAACCAACCTGCTGCACCTCGGCCGCTGTGCTCCGGAAGAGCTCGATGTACCTTTTACCCAACAAGTCCTTGTGTTTCCGCAGCGCATTCTGTGCGTACTCCTCACAAGCGAAGAGGACAAATGCGTCCCCCGTCGGCCTGCCATCCGGGTAGGTGACAAAGAGGATGCCTTCCTTCCCCCCCGTGATGGGGCAGTGCTGTCCAAAGAAGGCCACCACTTCTTCAGCTGTGGCCGTGAAAGGGAGCCCCCGCATGCGCACAATGACTTGGTTTTCCTTGGAGAGAAACTGGGCTACTTCATTAGACGTACCTAGGAAAACCACGTGTTAGAAAGCACGGGGAGAAGTGGGTGAGACATTGACTTTACCAAACTGAATTTTGCTTTGCATTTGATAAACGCCTGGCAATGTCCTGAATACAAAATCAAGACCCACCTTCCTTCTGAATTCATACTGATAATATCCGGGAAATAAAAATTCCCTTCTCCTCAGTTTGAAATGGTTCCTCTGACATATTCATAAAACACTCGCCTCAATCTAGAAAGCTGGCCAGATCATTACACGACAGGCCGACCCTCTTCTCTGATGCGGGCAGGGATGTCACTGTCTCAGTCAGCGTGCCTCAGTGAAAGGCCTGGGCCGAGGTGTTAACTCTGGGGCAGGGGCCTGCCTAATGCACAAGGCCAGGGTCTGATTCCAGGACTGCAACCAGAGCAGCAACGACAGCTCAGGTCCTAGAGCCAGACTACCTGGGTCTGATCTTGGCTACTCTATTCACTGGGGAAACTCAGCAAGCTTAACCTCTTGTGCCTTAGTTCCCCCAACTGTAAAACTGCCTCCTTCGTAAATTGTGAGAATTATGCAGAACCTGGTAGCCCAGGTCTGTAGTTGTAATCTGCAGGCCTGCAATCCCAGTACTTGGGAGGCTGATGCAAGAGGACCACCACAAGTTTGAGGCCAGCCTGGGTTACACAGTGAGTTTAAAGCTAGTCTGAACTGCATAGTGAGACCCTGTCTCAAAAAACAAACAAAACAAAGCAAAAATATGACAATTAGTAGGTCAATGCTGATAAAATCGCCTTTTATTGGCACAGTTTGAGAACCAGTCATGGGGGGCATGCCTGTGATCCCAGCTACTTGGGAGGTGGAGGCTGGAGGATCCCAAGTTTTGGGCCACTCAAGCAACTCAACAAGATACAAAAGGGCTGGGGGTGTAGCTCAGTGACAGAACACTTGCTGAGTATGAGAAGCACTAGGTTAAATCTCCAGTTCAATCAATCAATACTTTCAAACACAATCCAGTGAAGAAAACAGTGTAATGAATATCCTTACACACAGCTCCAACGAATCAACACTCTTTCCAAACCAAAGCATCTTGTACAGCCTGCCACACAGTAAACACTCAACTGCATGTCCATCAAGCTCATATAGTAGTACACAGTAGAACATTTTCCTTAATAGAGAAAAAAAAGCTTTTTGGACTTTTTGAGACAAGGTCTCATTATGTAGTTGAGGCTGACCTTGAACTCATTATGTAGCCTAGGCTGACCTCAAACTTGTGGCAATCCTCCTGCCTCAGCCTCCAGAGTGTTAGGATTATGGACATGTGCTACCATGCCACATTCTTAATAGGAAATTCTCATCAAACTATTTATATGCACCAAAATCTCAGGCAACAATGAGAATATTAGTTAACTTTGCCATTCCCAATTTGTAATGCATCTACCACACAACCCTAGAATTTGAGTAAGAATATAGTAACTCCAAATGTATTTTAACCCCAGCCAATCAAATTCTCCTTTGGAATTTTGGTAACCTTAGTAAAGCCCTCCAGCACTCCAGAGCCTGAGGCAGGAGGATCATTGTGAGTTTAAGACCAGCCTGGGCTACAAAGTGAGCTCAAGGCCAGCCTGAACTGCATAGTGAGACCTTGTCTCAAAAAGAAAAAGAAAACAAAAAAAAAAATTAGTACCTACACTAAGTAGAAATTAACATTTCAGGAAATTGAGTAACATTGGAAAATGTTATTATTAAAGAAAGGAAGTTATAAAACAATCTCAACAGAACACAGAAATTTTAAGTAGATGGATGTAGAGGGGAAAAAAGAAAACCCTACAAGTCACCTACTATTTTTTGTGTACATTACTTATAGGTTTAAAGTCATGCCTTTAAAAAAAGTTATGACTTAAGAATTAGATAAAGCTAGTATGTTTCTTGCCATTGATGATACAGGCAATGTAAAGAAAAACTAGAAACATTCGACAGTTCCAAGTAATACAGTGTAGCTGTCTGAAAAGTTTTTAGACTCATTTCTTTCAAAAATTATCCTTTCCTTTTATATCTGACTGTACAGCATTCACCCTTGTACTTTTTTTTTTTAACAGAAATTTATTTTCTGCTGGGCAAGGTAGCACACACCTGCAATCTCAGCACTTGGGAGGCCGAGGCAAAAGGATCACTGAGAG
>PVLD010015994.1:0-46600 GCA_004027595.1 Dinomys branickii | reverse complement strand
TGATCAAAAGGGCCATCATCTGTGTAACCTGAGTAACAAAGATGAAGGTAACATTATGTAGGACAGCATCCAGAGCTAATTCCCTTCTATGTTCTCTATAATTCTGTATTTCCTCAGTCATTTTTGTACTAGCAGAAATGAAGATAACTTTATATTATACAGCATCCAGTGCAAATTCCCTACTATCTTATCTATAATTAGGCAGTTCCTTTAATGTTTTTGTGTTAACTAATGTGAAGATAACTATGTAATACAACATCCAGTTCTAATTCCCTACTATATTCTGTATAACTTTGTATTTTCTGTATTGTTTATGGCTTTTCTGGTTCTTATGTCTCCATTCTTTTGTCTTTAAAATAAAATTTAAAAAAAATGATTAATAATGTATTTCACATTTAAATGAGATATTATGCAGTTAACTTTGTGTAGTTATTTGAAAATATTTTCCTAAGTGCATGAACATATAATTCCAGTTTTAATATGCACTGTTTTCTCAAAGTACCTATATTTAAACCATACATTTATGAATGTCACAGTAATAAATATAAAGTGTAATTATCAGTATAGAATTTATATATTTAGCATTGAAATATGCCATAAATATGTAGCATGCAAAAGTCATTGCCCAGCGCTAGAATAAACTACATTAAAAACAAAAAGTTAATATTACAAATTGATTCCTAAACTACCTGATACATGTTTAAAATATGACTAATAAATTCAGAGAGTATTTAACTTTGGAAAATAATTGTTTCCATATGCTATTATATTAAGATCTTTGACATTTAGTCTACTTCTCTTGGAGGAAAAATTTTTCACTCATTATTTTCGGTGGTTATCCGCTGCCATTTCACTCTCCGTAGTTCTGCTTTCCCGCTTCTCATTTATAACATCCCAGTGAACTCTACAGCTAGGGCTCTTCCCATTCTCCTATCAGCCAAATGCTATCGAATGGAATGAGTAAGTAGCTGGGTAGAAATGCCTGGGGCTTTTCATTTAAGGTCACTGGGAGGGCTGAGTGTTGTTATGTTGCTATGTTGTGCTATGCAGGGATTTATTTATAATCTAGAGCACACACATCCACAAACAGCTTAAATCCCTGCTGTGCTCCCAATAAACATTTAACATATTCTGCTCTATTTACAATAGGACTATAATCAGGGCTGTGCATGCTGGATCACCAGTACTGCACAGCTCAGGGAATACAGCAATACTGACTGTTGTAGGTGAAAAATATAATTAAGGGTATTTAGAGAAGACTGGATCCCATGCCCCTCTTAATGAAGTAATGATACATGGTGTATTAACTGCAGAGAGAAGATCTCTGTGCCTGGTGTCAGGGCTGTCACTAATTTGTTTCAGGTTAGGTATATCAGTTAAGCTGATTATCATTTTTCTCACAGGCAAAAGAACAATTCCAACAAGATTATTTGTAACATTTGTTCCAATCCTAAAATTCAGCAAACGTTGAAACATTAAACTTGATAATTTGAAATGAATTCTTTTTCTAGTTATATTTTATGTGCAGTGTACCTCATTTGGGGGGAGCACTGGGAATCAAACTCAGGACCTTGTGCTTGCCAGGCAGGAGCTGAGCCACTGAGCTATACCCCCATGCCTGTGCAACATACTTCAATAAATGTCATAGGATACCATGTAAAAATATTTATTTTTAAAATTTTCTTGGGCCAAAGTTAAGATCAGAAATTACAACCAATCTTTCTAATTCAAATGACCTTCTCAAGCTGTTTGTGGAAAGAATCAGCTGAAAATACCCTGATTATGGGTATTATTTATTCTTCATTTCTGTATTAAAATGTTTAATATTTATAAATGAGTACACTAGCACAAATTTATAAGTAAATAACCTGAGGTTTTTCTTAACTCTTTAAAAAGCTATTATCACAATACAGGGATGTATTTGCACTCACATGGCCTGGTAAAAATGGACCTGACAGGCTGGGGATATAGCTCAGCTGTGCAGTGCCTGTCTGGCTAGTGCAAGGTCATGAGTTCAATACCCAGTACAAAAAAAAAAAAAAATTGGCCTTACTAATACTGCAAATGTGTGCAATATTCCTAAGATTTATACTGTGGTAAGCATAAGTGCATTTTAAATAATATATATGTGGTTTGTTAGCTTCAAATCTCTGGTACTAAAGATCCAACAGATGCAAGAATGCATACATCTTAAAAGAGGGATGGTTTAGTTTTGCTTACAGTTTCAAAGATTTCAGTTGATAGTCATCTTGCTCCAAGGCAAAAACTTCAGGGTGGAAGGCCCTGGTGCTGGAAAACTATTTGCTTCATGGAAGCTGGGAAGAAGTGCATGAGGAAAAATACCAGCCAGAGATGACCCTCCAAGGTGTGCTGCAGGGACCCACCACCCACTGTGCCTTCCCCTGACTGCATATTCAGGTGTGAACATCACCGAGTGAGAATAGTCCCCAAGGATCCAGGCCCAAATCTGGTGGGGGGGTGTTCCTAATCAAGTCAAGCTGACAATTAAGATGAACCCAAACGCAGAGTTAAATGTTGAAATTTTCAACACATGTTCTAAGTACTCAATATATTTATCACTGACTCACACAGCTTTTTTTTTTTTTTTTTGCGGTACTGGGGATTGAACTTAGGACCTTGTGCTTGCCAGGCAAGCACTTATTCCACTGAGCTATATCCCCAGCCCTCACACAGCTTTTTGATGATTTGATTCTATATCTTGGTTTGTTATTAAGCTTTTAATAAATAAAATACCCAACCAATTTTCTTTTTGTATGAGATGCTATAAGTGGCACTAAAGTGAAAATTGTCTATTCACTTGTCTACATCTCTACAAAAGTTAACAATGACCTAAATGAGGACTGGTAAATTTGAATTCAGTTTTTCCTCTCTCCCATTAAACTTCTGCAAGACCTATGATACAGACATAGAAGCTTGAATATCTAAAATGAACTGTAAGACCTCCTGTTAATTAAAAAAATACCCTTATACTATCAGAAAGTTTAATAAATTTAAACATTGCTAAGTTATCACTTACCTATATAGCTTCCAAGGAAACTTTCTGTGACATTTCTCCTAATATATAATCAATTTTAGATTGTATGCAGATTTTCATGGCATGCTAATTGAACACAAATTTGTCTTGTAGAACTCTTATAAAATAATTTTAGCGTTATCTAAAATAGTGCTAACATGGTTCTACTATTGACTTATGTCACTGAATGGTAAGGAATAGTTGATGACTGATTGTTTGATCAATCTTGTATGTCTATATGTGTTCTCCGGAGCATACATTTTGAAGATATCAATATGAAATGCAACAACTATTGTTGGTTTTCTGTTGCTTTGTCTATAATTCAATTATGATTATAAGTTTATTGAGCTACTTTGTGTCTCTTTGTTAATGCTTTTCGTTTATTTTATTTTTTTTCTCTTTCTTTTTCTGTTGTAGGTGATGTAGTTCTTTTTGCTTTCACACTATAAAATGAAGTTGTACTACTGACTTCAGTCACTTTATTGTAAGGAATAGTTGATGATTAATTGTCTGATCAATTTTGCATGTCTATACCTATTTTCCTGAATATACACTTAGAAGTTATCAATATGTAATGCAACAGCCATTGTTGATTCCCTGTCACCTTGTCTGTAACTCAGATTCGATTGTACTATTCTTATGCTACTTTGTGTCTGTTTGTTAACATTTTTGTTTTTTTATACTTTTAAAATAAAAAGAAATAGAAAATAGAGAGAAATTCATAATCGTGACTCAAGTTTTGAATCCAAGTCCTGGTATGGCCATATAGGTACTACACGTGACTAACTCCATCATGTATTGGCAAATAAGGATTGCTGGTTTCTAAAATAAAAATATAGTCAGTGTTCTCCTTCATGTCTCAAACCCTGCACTTCACTTTGAGCTGCACTTCCGAAGGCCAGCATTTGATTCTTTTTGCCTGAGGGCTTTCTCTGACTTTGGAGCTGAATTCCCAGCACACGGAGCAAACCAGATGTGCTAGGATGAAAGCTTCCCAGGAGTGGCCCCGTCACCGAATGTGGGGAGTCTGTGCCAATATTCCAGGGCCCTTGTCCTGTGGGAGCCATCACCCTGAGGTAGGTGTTCGTTGTAATCTTTCTGGCAGAGTTAGCCAGCAAGATTAAGTTCAAATTACCCACAGCAGCTTGCTTGATAATGCCCTGGATGTTGGTTTCTTTCCTTCTCTGGAACAGTTCCTTATTACTTGCTTGTGTTTCCAGGATCAGTGCTTAAATAAACTACTTGCATTCTAGGATTTTTATCAGGATATGCTTCTAGAAGAACTGAGAAGCAAAGTGCCTACCCAAATGTGTTTGATTAAAACTTGTAAAACCAGTAAAAACCTCTAAAGGGCAATGTACAATGCCTACACATCTCCTTGCTTTCTACATCACTGTGAAAACCCTTTAATCATGGCCTACCCACAATAAGTCAACATTTTTCAATTCCATTCCTCACTGTTGCTGAAGAGGTTAAGAGCTTCAGCCTCCTTTCTATTGTACTCATCGTGATTTTATGCTAACATATCTTCCTTCACACTATCTTTTCTGTTTTTCTACCTAAGTGCCTAGAAATGATAGATAAATATGAATTTTAATTTATAAACTCAGAAAAAAATGTTTAATCACTGTATTTCTTTTTTAGTTATTTTTTATTTTAAAGAGAAAACAAACAAAAGAACCAAAAAAGTACAGAAACAAAACAACCAAACATTAAAAATGATACAAAATTTCAAAACAGATAGGAAATTAACAATGCTTTTTATATTACATATTGTTATCTTCAAAGTAGTTGCTGAGAATACCAGATATACATAGGTAAGATTGATCAAACAATTAGGTATTAACAATTCCTTTCAATAAACTAATAGAAAATAATAGTACAATTATTTTATCTCTATATTTTTGATAAATCAAATTGATCTTGATTTTAAGCATTTACTCTAGCAAAGGAATGAGACATTTAATGTGTAACATTGTCAAAACCCTTAGCCCTACAGGCAGAACTGGTTTCTTGGGGCCAAGATGTCCAAAGGTCTGTACAGGTGTCACTTTCATGGTTACTGACAATATCCCATGATTGCAGCCGCATGTTCATATTAAGTCTTCTGCTGTTCCACACTTGGGTTATTCAATGGTTTGGCAAAGCTCAGAATTCTAGAATCCTTCCCATGTCTATTCTCTATATTACAGCCATTGTGATATGTTCTAAGGCTTCATTTTTGGGCTGGGGATATAGCTCAGTGGCATAAGCGCCTGCCTGGCAAGTGCAAGTTCCTGAGTTCAATCCCCAATACATACAAACAAACAAACAAAGGGTACATTTTTAAAGTTTTTTTTTTTTTTTAATTCTACTTACATTTCTTAACTAACCACTTTCAACAAAAATAAAATCCTGTCTTGTCCTGATCTGGCTTCTGCCTACCTCTCCACTTTCAGCTTTCTCCACCTACAAAACTTCCATGAATTTGTAGTAGACCCTTGATCTGTCTAAATATGTCAAGCTCATTTTACTTTTGCTCTCATTGCCACTTCTGAGGTGAAATAGGATTCCCTGAAATCCACCAAGGGTAATCTGTTCTACATCTCAATGCAAGCGTAACCTTTGCAGTCAGGCCAGTCCTGAAAATTAAATTTAAAGACCACTCCCATGCTCTACCATTATCAGATCTTATTTCATTTTTGCCTGCATTTAGCATTTCTGACAATAGTTCACTTATGAATGTGTTCACATAAATTTATAGCACACTCTGTCATAGAACGTGAGGGACATTTTGTTGTGTGAATTTTATTCTGGTGTCTGCCCTCTACTTGACAATGAGTAATATGTTTTGTCTAACTGAAATATTTCTATCAGTTTAAATTCAACAATCAATCATTTTCACTTTCTTGAAACTCTCAATGACTTTATTACCTTTCCGTACATTGTTTCTCATGCTTAGTGCTGTCTCCAATATCCCACAAAAGGTTCACGTGTTTCGGAAGGGAATTGGCCATGCAGTGAATTCGCCCGCTAATGCCTTCATAGCTGACTTCCTGTTCAGTGGTGGGGCTTGATGGAGGGAGGTCCTTGGGCTTGACGAGGGTGTATTCTTATCCATAGTGCCCACCTTCTCTTTCTGCTTCCCAGCTGCCAAAGGTTGAGCACCTTCCTCTGCATTTTCTTTTGCCATCTTGTTTCTGCCTTGGTGCCTGCCAACCATGGGCTGAGATTGTGAGCTTTGCAAAATAAACCTCTCCTCCTTCAACTTGGGAGTGACAACTACTTTGTTTGAGGGATGAAAAAGTGACAAACGCACTTAAGTTATCTGAAACATAACCTTACAGCTCTCCACCAAGCTGTTGCAAAGATTAGTATGCCTTAAGATAGTTGGGGAAAATGATTCCTATGTGGATTCTTCTTAGTTTAAATTCAATACAACATGTATTTACACTTTCATTATATCTGAAAAAGAGATATGTTCCAGCTAGATGTGGTGGTGCACTCCTGTGTTACAGCTGCTGAAGCATTTGTGGGGGGAGAAACACAAGTTTGAAGTCATTCAGGCAACTTCGCAAGATCGCATCTCACAATAAAAAAATTAAAAAGGCCTGTATGTGTAGCACAGTGAAAGATACCCCTGTGCTTGCCACTATCCCAATAACAGAGCTCTGTTCCTTCACCTGTATAATCCTACTCTCATTGTGGGCATCAGCTGTCTTTCTTTTTCTAAGAGAAAGATACGGACAAGAGAGATTTCAACATAGGTGACTTTGTCTTCATACACTGTACCTTCTGTCTGGTTACAAGGATGAGCCACCTGTGCTTCCAGCTAAAACCAGCCCTTCTACAAAATCACTGGATATTGCGGGGAAATAGAATTAAATAAAAATGTTCAGCCAACTCAGAAAACCTCTCAATAATAGCACAAAAAACCATTAATTATTGAATAAGCACTAAACTGAAATTCAATTTGCTTTATAGGTAGTATGCTGAAAAGATTGCAAGGATAGAAAACAACTACTTTTTGTGTAATTTAAACTCACGTAATCCTAATGTAAACTCATGTAAAACTCATGTAATCCATGAAAGTTAAGATAAATGTATTCACCTAAGAAGCCTTGACAGCACCACATTTTACACATAGTTTGTCGTAAATTCCCTTTGTAATTCTGGTGACCATCTGTGCCAGCCAATTAGTTTTCTCCAAAAATCAACCAAATAGACAAAATTTTTAGTGTTGTAACAGAAACGAGTTTTGCAATTTGGGGAAGCACCCCCTGAAGCCAGGCTCCTGTGTGTCAACAGAAACTGAGCAGGCTGATGACTGGACTGCCCAACACACTTAGGCTGCAAAATCAGCAGCGCTCACTTAAGTTTAAAATGATTTCCATACATATGAAAGGAAATAAATTTATAATTATACTTTTGTAAAGAAAATATTTTTAATATTTTATTAATTTTTTTCCTGTTACGTGCTGTTCCTTCATTACACTTTTGGTTTCTTACAAGAGGAAAACAATGCGATATTTATGTATGTGATGAGAATACTTCTTGAAAGGAAAGAGAAGAAGGATATCTTTCCCTTATAGAAAGAATATTTTATTAGATTTGTATTTACACATACAATATAATCCTTTTCATTTCTTTTTTTAAATTAGGATGTACTTGCAGTATGTAATGTTTCATTCCTTGTATGGGGCTGGCACGTGCACACAACACAGCACAATTCATTTTCTCACTCCCTCCCTCCCTGCCTCTCGGCCCATCTCTTGATCACTTCCATTTCTCCCTACTTCCTGTTATCTATCTTATGTTTTGTTCTGTATTTACACTTTAGGTTTCTTATGTAAGAAATACAATGTGACCCTTAAGTTTGTGTGTATGATTTATTTCACTTCACATTACGGTCTCAAGGTGCATCCATTTTCCATAACATACAGAACCGCTAAGTCTCCCATCAACTATGAATTCACAAACCCAGTGAAAATCAAACACACAGCAAAAGCTTGACGCACTCAGCACTGATACTGTGACCTTCCCCCTACCCCTGCTCATACCACAGCTCTTCTCCTGTGGATCTCTTGTTCTTCAGTTTCTAACTTCGGGGCTGTGTCAGCGCTTCGCTGCATTTCCTGATACCCGTTTCTTGCTTCACTTTTCTCACCTGCATATACAGACATGTTGTATAATTCACATCTGTATACTTATACTCTGTACACACTTAACTGTGTGCTTAGGGTCCTTGCTTTTGACCTCCCCTAGTGGACAGTAAGCTTCACTTACAAATTACTGTCACAGGGTACTTCATAAAACCATGAAAATGGCTTTTATCCTTATATTTGTAGTCTGAAAGTCCTCTGGCACAGCCAGTGTTCAATAAATTAATAAAAATGAAACTGTGGTATCACTATACAAAGGAGATTAATTGACCAACTTCCTTTAAAACTTTGTGGATACCGGTGTATGAAAGATTTATAAAAGAAATAGAGGATCATGTGTTGCAGTCTCACCTGTGGAACTTAGCAAGCCCTTGTTTCAAAGTTTGAAAACAGTGGATTAGGCTTGGAGCTAAGCACAAAGGCACTGAGCTCAGTTCATCAGTGCCCCCTTCCACAGAGTAGAAATATGTCAAACTATTAAGTAAATCTTATATTGAAAAACCTAATTTGGTAAAAAATAAAGTACTCAAAATAAAGCTATATAGTAAAATCAACAAAACTCCAGAAGAATAAAAATTTCTGTATCTCTTCTTATTCCTTTAGTTCTAACTAGTTGTATGATCAAGCTAATTGATTACTTATAATTTTGACATGTAAAATGTAATTTTGTCAGTAGTACTTGGAGATCTTTATACCCTCTTCATAATAAATCATTTGCATATTCTGCATACAAAGTGTTCTTACCAGCATTTTTCTGTTCTTGCTTTTCCCTCTGCTTGCTAACTTCTTTTCATTTCAGGTTATCTTACTGGTTCTGATGATTAATTTCTTCCCAATGCTCTTTCTATGCGATAAACAAAACTGAGATTTCCCTGGAGTGAACTGTGCATGCTGTAGGGAATATGTATCTTTAGTTTAACTGGGTTTGCTCCGAAGCACTCTCAACTGATTTCACAGTTTAGGCATGATTGAGTGATGACATTTTAAAAACCTGTTTGTTTTCTCAATGCCAAACAAAGGAAGCATAATATTCCACGTCTCACTAAAAAAAATATCATCTATGAATCTATGCAATTTTCTTCAGCTTGCTCATCGTTATTTATTAGGTTCTCTAAAATCATAATTCTCTAGATTAAGAGCAATTAATTGATGTCACTATATAAAGCATGGTTACTTATTTTACAGTAATTTTGCCTAACATTTTTCTCTTTCCTTTTCTCTGTGACATTCAAATTAATCTTCTTTCACTTTAAAAAAATATCAAGTTTTATAAGAAATATAGGTAACTCATTGTTATTTGCAAATGAAAAAACTGCACATTTGTTCCATTAAAAAATATTCTGTTTTATAAACTGAGACTGATAAACTTCAAATAAATGTTACATGTTACTCTGACATATATTAATGAAACAAAATTCAATGTAAGAACCATTATATTTCAATCCAAATAATTTCCTGAATTCAAATAAAAAATATTCTGAAAGAAGTAATAATTTAGTGAGATAGCTAATAAAAAGTTTAAAATAAAATGAATAAAAATAAAATAAAATGTTTGAATAGTGTATTTTGCATTTTAATCAGGTTTTTGTTGTGGATTTTCTTTTTTTTCTTTTTTCTTTTTTTTTTTTCTTTAGTTGAAACACAGTCTTACTATGTACTTCAGGCTGGACTTCAACTCACTACAGAGCCCAGGCATGATAAAGTCATTCTCCCTTCACAAAGTTCTTACATGTTACTAACAAGTATTTTTCTACCATGGAGATTTGAGATTTATTTATTTGCTAATGTGATATGCATTATTTCTGCCCTTCAGCATAACTCTTTATAATCAGTACCAAGACTCTGAAAACAGAAAAATCCATTCTTTTGATTAGAGACTAAAGATAAAGGAAATGAACAGTTTTTACAACATATGACATTTTCCTGAATATCAATAATGCTCAAAGTTAATCGTTTAATTTTCTGTAAAAATGCCATTTATGTTAAATATAACATGATCAAGCCTCACTGCAATGCTTTTTTGAAAATCATTTTAATTTTAACGAGAACATGGCCTATACTTTGTTTTGTAGCACTTTTCTTTTAATGATTGCTACAATGTCCAGAGCTGCTAAATCTAATGAAGAAGGAATGTTTCAATGTACACACATTTTTGTTTAGTTTTAGAAAATAGTTTTGTGAAAAAGTGTTAAGTTCAACATACGTGAAAATATCACATTAAATAGCCAGTAATATTTGCTACATCAGGTTTTATGGGAAACAGTTAAAGGGATAGTATTGCATAGACTTTGTATAGAATAATAACAACCCTCAGCTGTATAATATTTAAACATAATGTGATATCTAAAATGTCTTCACAGCAAACAATCTTTATGATGGATTCAAGTGAGAAGAGATATAATGCTTAAGTGTTTACAGGCATCAGAATATTAAATGATAATTAAAATATTAATTCAAAGCCGGTGGAAAAATTTATAAAGGAGTAGATGTAATGACGTTATTGGGGGCAGTCACTAAGTATTACACAGTCTCATGAAATTTCTAAAGAGAAATCACAATTCATTTACATCAACTTCTTTATTGGAGAAATAATTCTCAAGTTTTGAAAAATTACATTTTCCTCAATTTGTCTTTATGGATTGTTTCAAATCTTACTGAATTGAAAAACCTCTGTGGTACAGATGCTATTTTACACAACATAAGTAGAGCTTTAGCAATTTAGACTACATTTTTAAATATACTAAGACAGATGTTTGGCTGGAAGAAAACCTGGAGAGTATGAACAGAAACTTAAAACTCTAATTGTAACATAGTATATTGTTTGTTTTTATTTTATAAATATTTACTTATGTATATATACTTATATGCACATGTATACATTTGGGAAGATATGAAATAAGTATATTTGTAAAGAAAATGAGTGAGGAAAAATTCATGCATATATTATTAAGTAAACTAGTGTCAGAATGCCAGGGTCATGATGCATGTGGAAAAAGAATGAAATAGTAGACAGACGAATGGAACTGCAAGCAAATTTCTTTAGAAAATGTAAAGGCAAGGATGTAGCCAGGAGAGGTCCCGAGCAGATACCAATGATGGCTCTTCATCGAGGCATTCTTAAGGGATGTAAAGGGGAGCTCAAGGCACTGTGCAGGTGATAGGATTGTCTCTACCTTATAGAGAACTGCATACTCTTCAGAATCCAATCTATGAATCATTCACACAGGGCCGATGCAGGGTCCATGCACCCTTGAGCACCTTAGAACCAATGGCCTGATGGATCACATGCTGGTCATGCTATGTGGAGACCCTGACAGCTGCAGGCCACCTGCAAGATGATTTTGTAAGATCCCCAGAAGGTGATGACTCAGTAGATTCCATTTTGGACTTCCTGGCTCAGTTTTGGAGCTGTTACTCTTACCACCTAGTAGAAGAATTACTCCCACTGAAAAAGTGACCCTAGCTGCCATCAGAGAGAAGGGATGGTGATTACTTCAGCTACTCTGTGTTGTGCAGGGCTCACAAGAAGGCACTGGCAGTCAGCTGCATCCTCCAGAAGGCTTGTCTAACAGCCTGTAACAGAAGTCAGATGGATTCTCCATGGCAGCTTCCATTTCCACGACCATCTAAAGTGTAGTAGCTTCTGGGTGGGATAATACAAAGTCAACAAGATCAACTAAAGAGCATCAGAAAAGTCAGAGGAGTAACAAAGCATCAACACTGGTATGAAGGGTCCTATAAGGGTTTGGGCCCACCCCTATAAATACTTAAGGAAGGATCTTCTGAACCTAGAGGGACGAGAGACTGTTCTAGCAAGGAGCCCAGACTACAGATAGATTCAGAGATTGGGAGAGAGAACCCCATGTGTGACTCTGAGTGTCATTTACTTCTAATATGGATCCTGTCCTTCTGCTTCAATACTTATGCTGTTGGTTTTTCTCACCAAAAGCAAGGATAAAAGAAGTTGTGTTACTCCTAGTACTCATCACCCTGTTCTCTTTTAGGCTCATGGTGAGGTCTCTTTTCTTCCTCACATCCCATATATATTTGTAAGGAGGCAATATAGAGGGAGAGTTCTAGGACCCCCTGTATGGGTCCTGTACCTTTAAGGTTAGAGAAGCAATAGTAAGGCTTAAGAAATACAAAAATAACATGTTCTTCAGCCTGATACTTTAGTCCTGAGGGAGAATATTTCCAATTGCGGGGTTGTGGCTGGGCCTCTTCAACTGCATTTGATTTAACAAAGGGGGGCACCGCTAAACACTGTTTAGGCAATGGCTTGGGTTTGTCTCCTAAATGCCTGTGAGTTAGGACTGCCAGATCTGGCTTACTTTGCTGATACAATTTTAGGTTGTCTCTCGTGGTAAAGAAAGCCTGTGCGCAGATTCTTGACTGTTTTCCTGGGCAGTTTCTTGAGAGGTGCAGGAGACCCGGCAGGTGTTACTTAAGATCCCTGGAAGAGAATCAGTCAACAAATCTCATTTTGGGATTTCTGACTTCATTTTGTTACCACCGTCAGTCTTAATAGAGCCTACATGTAGTAAAGAATCACGACTTGTATTTTTTAGTCTCCATTGTGTTTCTAAGATCTAGATGATTAAAACACATTCACTTAATAACACTCAGATGTTAAGTACATTCACTGATTTTAAAAATAATTACTTCAAAGATATTTACCAGTTAACTCAGGAAACTATGAATGCAATGACTCAAGGAATATTTGATATTTATTAGTCTTTTTACATGATAATCATTCAAAAATCAACTTGACATCAGTATCAAAGATCACAGAATTTTTTGGCTTCTTTAACATTTACTTTATTCATTTTTCCATTAGTTCATGTTTGTGATGCATGGGTCATCACTCTGAGGGTTGGTACGTCTACACAGCACACTGTAGTCGTCTTTACTTTCCATTGTCCTCTCTTTATTCTCTGGCTGTACACATTCAGATCCCCTTCCATTAGCTAAATGTCTACACCCCAGTTTCCTATTATCTAAACCCTACTTTGTGCTTTTAATTATCTATACTTTTGATTTTTCTTATCAAAGTAGAATATTTAACGTTTTATGTATTTCTTTCTCTTTCTTTCTTTCTTTCTTTCTTTCTTTCTTTCTTTCTTTCTTTCTTTCTTTCTTTCCTTCTTCTTCTTTTTGAGACAGGATCTACATGCAGTTCAGGTAGGCCTTTAACTCACTTAGGTAGCCCAGGCTAGCCTCAAACTTGCAGCAATCATCCTGCCTCAGCCTCCCAAATGCTGGAATTAAAGGCATACACCACCAGGCCTGGTACTACATCTGATTTATTTTATTAGTTAATATTATAGTCTCAAGGTGCATTCACTTCACAACATATGACTCAAATTCAGCCTTCTCTAAGGATAAGCAGTACTCTACTTGTATTAAATACCACAGTTTCATAATCAATTCATCTGCTTGAGGCAGGAGATTAGGGCACAGCAGACCTGTTTGAAAACAGGGTGCAACCTGTGAATTACAAAGATCTGGAACAGAGGCTGAACAACAGGATGTGACCTGTCAATCACAGCCACGATGCATGGGCAGAGAAATTTCAGATGGCCCTGATCCGAGAGGGTATAGAAGACTCTCACCTTTGACTCCATCACTACAGAATCTTCTTATTCTATTGCCTTCCTGTTTCTGCAGTGGCCCATCCTGGACATGGGACAAATCTCTTCTTGCTCTTCACTTTCCCTGACTCTTTCCTTTTCTTCCTGGCATAGATTTACTAATAGTTAACTTGAGTGAGAGCACCCAGCTGAACTGAGTCAGTGTGGTTCTGGGCATGGAAGACGCACCTGAAGATTGTTGCTGGAATCCCATTAAAGGAGAAATTAGGGAAAGATTGCCGCTCATCTCCCAGGAGACGTTCTGTTGCAGCTGGTTTTCCTGACAGGAGCTATAACTGAGCTGTTCTCAGAGAAGCTTAGGTTCTCACTGTCACCTAGGATGACTGCTGTTCTCTTCAAGGGAGCTCTGGTCTTCATCTCTGTGTTGAGCATCACTTCCTGCTCCAGCACAGATCACTCAGCCTTCAGGCACAGATCCTTCATGCTGGGGGCATAAATTTTCTAGTTTCTAACACTTTCCCCAGGTCTTTCTGGTGCAGATCCTTGATATGGACTTGGGTGAGACTTTACCATGGGCTATAGACTTACAGCTATACTTGTGTTGGTCACTGCTGTGGGATCCAGGCCTTCAGCTGGATTCACTGCAACTCTAACATGTGAACAGATCCCTTGCACTCTCCTACATTTGACTTTTTGGGTGAATATTATAAGATAATCCTAAAAATATATGCATCTTGTATTAAATTGTGCACTTTTTTTTTTTTAATTTTGTATAGATAGATAGGGATCGATCTCAGGACTTTGAGCTTGCCAGACAGGCGATTGTGCTACTGAGCTATATCCCTGGAAAAGGTACTTAAGACAACAGACATCACTGAAGATTTACCTTCCAGTATGATCTCAGTATAATTTAAATATCCTTCAGTCTTCACTCCTAAGTGTTCTCTTCCTTCTGCTAAAGTTTAATGATGTAGTCTTTAATCTGGAAAAACCTTGGAATCAGTTTGGCTTTGTCTTCCACCTGAAATCTCATGTTCCAATTGACATTGTGTCTCCTTCTAGGCTGGCCCTTTTTAGTCTGATGGGTGGCTTCATTGATTCTGATTCTCAGCAAGATTTTAAAGTGAGAAATTTAAATTTGCCCACGTGTGGACATGCGTGTGTGTGTCTGTGGTGAATTGTCATGTTTCTGTCACGTTCTGTCATGTTTCTTTCTTTGAATTTTAAGCAAAAATTCTCTCAGAAGAGGTTGCCTGCTACCAAAGGGTTTTGCTGCTACCTTGTAACTCAGCCCTGCATATTTTGCTTCCTAACATTCCCTCGCCTATGATCCAACAGTCTCTACCTAAATACTTCTCATTCTGTGACTCCCTGTTATAGTTTGGATTGAAAATACACCCCAAACCTCATGTGTTCATACATAGGGCTAACGGAAAGTGAACTGGCTTCCTACTGAGACAGAGCTGGTAAGGGAAGAGGTAAGATTCATTAAGCAGTAAGGACGGAAGCCCCAAAATGGAATTGAAAAGCTCAAATTGGAGAATGCTGAGTTGCCACCCTCTGGGGATCTTACAAAGACGTCTACCAGGTGTCCTGCAGCTGTCAGGCCTCCAGAATTCAGGCCACTGACTCAAGGACAGATGGGCTCTCACAGGCACTGGTCAAACGCTGCATAGACTGAAAAGTATGTGGTCTCCTGGAGGATAGGTAACAGATCATTTGCATAACAGCCCAAGATCCTTTCTAAACCCACTGAAAAAGTGCTAGAGGAAAAGCTGTGGGTACTGGGCACTGTCCTTCCTGGCTTTCATACCTTTTACTTCCTTGTCTTCATATCTTCTGAATAAATGTGCTTGTTCTCTGTCGTCTCCATCCATGGTTTCCTCCTCTGTGAGAGTGGGATAGGACCTGAGGGTTTCAGTGTCACTGTTAGCAGGTGGAGTCTGGTCTCTGAGAAAGGGCCTCACAGGATCTGAGCATGGAAGTGTTTCTCTCCGTCACAGTTCCTCTCTTCATTCTGTTCACTTCCTCAAGCCATGACATGAGGAGGAAGTCTATTTCTGTGCTCACTCGGATTATTGAGAGAACTCAGCTTTCACTGGTTGTGAAATTGATTTTCTTTTGGGCTTTAAGCTAAATTTCTTGTTTTTAACAAAGACACAACTTTAAACAAACTAAATTAGAGTTTATCTGAGCAAAGAACAATTCATGAATTGGGCAACACCCAACAGAGCTTTGGAAAGCTCTACCCAGAAGTGGAGGGGGCCAGTTACTAAAGTCAGGCAAGGCAGAGCAGGTAGGTACAGTTCAGGCTTCACATGGTTTGGGCCGGCGGTGATGAGACTTTCATCTTGTATGTGTGCTGTGATCAGTTAGCATTCTGCGATTGGTCAAAGTGCAAGCCAAATTTCGTGTAACACAGCTCTGGTTGTAGAAGGTGAGTACCTAAAATGTATAAACTGAGACTCATGCCGAATCTCCATTGTCTGGACCATTTCTTCCATCTACCAACTCCAAAGTCAACAATAGTGGGTTAAATGCCTCTCACAGAGTCTCTCCTCTTACATGCTTCTGTTAATCTCTCTCATGTTCTTTTCTTTTTTTTTAGCTTTTTACTATTTATTCATTTGTTTAAAGTTTTTATTTTAAAGAAAATAGTACAAAAAAAGAACAATAGCAACATACCCACAAAACAAAGCAAGGACATTAAAAATGATACACAGTTTCATAGGGATTAGGATAGGGATTAGCAGTGGTTGTTATATTACACATTGTTATCTTCAATGAAGTTGCTCAGATTACCAGATGTAAGAATAGAAGACTGATCAAAACATTGAAGGGAAGAAAATAATAATTTAAAAGAACATTAGAGACAATACATAGTTTCACTAGGCAGGATTGTAGGAATTCACAAATGGTTGTTATACTGCAAATTGTTACCTTCACATAAATTGCTCAGATTACCAGATATAATATGATGATGGAAAACTGGTCAAAATATAAAAAAAACTTTTAATCATTAACTGTTCCCCTCAATAAACCATCAGACATCAGCAGTACAGTTATGTCATATATATATATATATATATATACACATACATACATATATGTATAAAATGCCTTAGTATGTCTTTTTCTTCTTTCCCTCATCCTAATTGTTACTTCCTTTGAGCAATTTCTTTCTTTCCTATTATCTGTTATACATTTTGGATCTTATGTACTTCATGTTCTTACATCAGAGAGACAATATGATGTCTACACATGAGTCCAATTTATTTCACTTATGAGTATGGTCTCTAGTTGCATCCATTTACCTATAAAAGACTCTAGTTTATCTTTTTTTATAGCTGACTAATATTCCATTGTATAGAAATACCACAATTTTTGTCCATTCCTCAGTTGATGGGCATTTGGTTTGTTTCCAAGATTTAGCTATGACAAATTGTACTGCTATAAACATGGGTGCACATATATCACTGTGGTATGATTTTTTAATTCTTCTGGAAAAGTACACAGAAGGAGAATAGCTGGGTTAAGTGAGACTTCCAATCCTAGCTTTGTATCTCCAAACTGATTTCCACAGTGGTTTCAGCAATCTGTACTCCCACCAGCAGTGGAGAAATGTTTCTTTTCCCCCACACACTCTCCAGCATTTGTCATTGGTTGATTTCTTAATGCTAGCCATTCTTTGTGTGGTGAGATGAAATCTGTGTTGTTTTAATTTACATTTATCAAATGACTAATGATGTTGAACATTTTTTTTTTATATGCATCCCAGGTCCTGATGGATTCACAGCTGAATTCCACAAGAAATTTAGAGATTTAATGCCAATACTTCTCAAACTCTTCAAGGAAATTGAAAAGGAAGGAATTTTCCCCAACTCACTCCTGGAGGCAGTATTGTCCTGATACCAAAACCAGATAAAGACCCAACAAAAAAAGACAACTACAGGCTAATCTCCCTAATTAATATAGATGCAAATTTTCTCAATAAAATACTAGCAAACAGAGTGCAGCAAATCATCCACAAGATTATACATCATGACCAAGTGGGATTCATTCCAGGAATGCAGAGATAGTTCAATATATCTAAATTAATTAATGTAATACACTATATCAGTAGAGCCAAAGACAAAAATCACATGATCATCTCAATTGATGAATAAAAAGCTTTTGATAAAGTCCAACACTCATTCATGATAAAAACTCTACAGAAAATTGGCATAGATGGACTTTTCCTCAATCTGATAAAAGCTATCTATGATAAACCAACAGCTAACATCATTCTAAGTAGTCAAACACTAAAAGCTTTCATTTTAAAATCAGGAAGAAGACAAGGATGTCCACTGTCACCATTCCTATTAAATATAATTCTGGAAATATTAACCAGAGACAAGAGAGAGAAATAGAATAATAAGGATAAGAAAAGAAGAAATGAAATTATCATTATTCACAGATGACATGATACTCTACATAGAAGATCCCCAAAACTCCACCAAAAGGCTTATGCATTTGATAACCAAATTCAGTAGCATAGCTGGATACAAAATCAACACTCAAAAATCAATGGCATTCCTGTACACAAACAACAAACACACTGAGAAAGACATCAGTGAAACCACACCTTTCATAATAGCATCTAAAAAAATGAAATACTTAGTAATCAATCTAATGAAAGAAGTAAAAGATCTATGCACTGAAAATTAAAGTACTCTGAAAAAGGAGATTGAAAAGGATTTCAGAAAATGGAAAGATATTACTTGCTCATGGATAGGAAAAACCAACTTTGTGAAAATGGCCATAAACCCAAAATTGTTGTACACATTCATTGCAATCCTGATTAAAATTCCATTAGCATAACTTACAAATCTAGAGAAAACATTCCTAAAATTTATCTGGAACCAGAAGAGGCCTAGAATGGCAAAAGCAATCTTGGGAAACAAAGGAAAGACAGGAGGTAATCACAATCCTTGACTTGAAATTATACTACAAAGCTACTGTGATAAAATCTTTCATGTTCTCTTGCCTTTTCTTCTACAGATAAAAGCCCATAGAACTGCATGGGGCCTATCCCAATAACTTACCATAATCATCCTTTTCGAATATTAGTTTATTAGCAAACTGAATTCTATTTGCAACTTTAATTCCCTATTTTTATGATCCTAAAATATTTGGAAGGTATAAGATGTGCACGTCTTTGGTGAACCACTAGTGTGTCATTGGTGTATGTGTAATATTTTACACATAATTTCCTTAAATGTGTTAAATGTCAGAAGAATATAAATGTAAGGAAAGCATGTTAATCTCAGCTACACAGCAATTGTAGTAAAAAATGTTAGAATAAGAGGGTCATTTTTTCATAAACAATTGATAATAAGTTTTTAATAGTTTAACTGTAAGCAGAGATTAATTTGTAATCTTATTAATTACATAGTTTTTCAAACCACTAAGCAACTAGAAAAAAATTGATGACAAAGTTAACAACGTATTTCAACCTGTCAGGTCAAACAAAAAAAGATAAAAATGTGACACTGAAAAATTAAAATATTTTTCTGAGGAAGATCTAGTATCCTCACTATCAGGGAATGCTAAAAAGGATTGGTGTGTGTGCTTAGGAAGGATTTTTATAATTCCATTATAATAACATTGCATGATTATTTAATGGAAAGTATGTAAAATGAATTCTTATGAAGGCACATTAAAACATTTCTTGGTAATTATTTGTCTAATCAGTTTACACTATCTAATATTGCAATACAGTGCTACAAAATACATAGTTTAAGAGTTGATTGTGAGTCTCTACTTCCATTGTGCAAACATTGGCTTTGATACCTGCCATATTGGAATACTGGTGAAGCCAGTTATTTATTCTTTCCAAAGTTAGTCTGTCTGTCTATCTATTTATCTATCTATCTTTCTACATATACTCATTGTGTGCAAGTATATGTTTATATGCCTGTATGTCTATATAGGGTCATATATGTACTCAATTTTATGATGATTGTGTGTATACATATGCATACATAGTCATTATGTACATATATGTATATATACTCACAGTCATTGTTACATATATATTCATTGTTATGATGCTTAGATAATCAAGAACTTCTAAAATATTACCATTGCTAGGCTTTAGAAAGTCCAGAATCAGTTTCAGTAATTATGTCTAACTCCCAAGAGAAGGTTAAATATCAGATATTGACATTATTTTCATTTAAATTTTAAAATATCTGGTACCAAACACCACTCTTCATTACTGACATATTTAACAAACAATATTCAGACCTCAGTGTACCAGAAATACTGTACAATGCCTGATACCACAGTGAATCAAGAGCTAGAGCAAGTAGGGTTCTGTAGGATACAAGAAGATAGCGTGTTTTTTTTTTTCTCCTGCTTCTGTACAAAATGACTTAGAAGAAATTTTCTTGCCTTTAGAAGTTGTTCCACAATACAGCAACAAAAATCCCTCCAGTTACTTTCAGTCACACAAAATTGCATATAATTAATGAATTATCTCATGTAATAGTAAAACTCCATGTTCTTTTTAGAAGATTCTTAGTTTCCCTAGCTTGGCTCCATGTCAGGCTAAAGACAGTGAGAAATGGACCTAGAATTGACAACTTTTGCTTTGAATACCAAGCTCTTCTCCTTTTCTCTTTTGCTCATTAATTATGGAGTAAGATCTCCCCCAGGAAAGGAACAAGCAAAGCGGTTAGAAAGGCTGCTTAAAGGGCAGGAACATGTTCAGTTGGCGGCTTGGATAATGATGTGATTTTGACTCTCTTGGGGCTCTGAATCTGCCCAAAGGTAATTCCATCCTAAGGAACATTTTAAGTTTCCTAACTTGAAGGCATGTCTGCTCAGAGGATATTTACATTCAGATTTCCTGACTTGGACAGTACGTTTTTGTCAGGATTGCTGCTTATGATTTCCTTCCAGATGTTCCTGCCTTCGCTTGCCTCATGTGAATCCCCTGGACAGTCTTTGCAAAGAAGTGTTTTAAAGGCCATCAGGCTGGCTCTTTCTTTGCAGGGCATACATCTGGTACATCAGAAAGAAGAATTATAAATTCTAAATATTTTCTTTCCTTTTTTCATTTCAGGGAAATTAAAAACAGCAACAATTAAAGATAGTCAAGTAAGAGCTAGACATTGCTTTCTGTACCCTAATCCAGGAAGATTTGTCAGCATGTGTAGCCCTGTAGGCCAACTCATTATATCAAATATTATGGAAAAAAATTGAATTTCCATGACAAAAAAAATCAAATGTAAGTATCTAATTATTTAATGACTATTTGACTCTCTTATATATTTTAACTTAATAAACATATGAGAAATATACTGTAAGACAAAATACAGCAAAATAATACAGTCGCATATGTACTGAAGTCATTTTTTCTCTACAAACAAAGGCTTATACATATTTTATTATTTTATATGCAGTCATCACAAAGTCTAAAAAAATTCTGAAGACATGAACTGTTTTAAAAGGATGAAAAGTCTGAAACTGTCAACTACTTTTTCATTTTTGGCAAAAATCCAAATATAATATGTTTTTTATAAAATATTCAAAAATTTTGACACTGACCTATTTCTAAGTTTGCTAGTGTTCCCATTTCTTTTATGGTTCCATTATCATATGCTGTTTAAAACATATGAAAGTCTCTTTTGCAACAGAGATAAAGTTTCGTTCAAACTAAAATGATTGTACAGCCTACAATCAAACTGGATTAGTTTTCAAAATAGAATTGAAGGATGTTCTATCTGATGGACTAACCCTACATTGCAACGTTCATAAAGAAAAGTTTCCAACTTTATGTGGAGTTTTCTACATCTAAAAGAACTGACTATAGAATTTTATATGTGTAGTAAACTGATACTATTATTGACAGTCCCAATAACTAGTCATCACTAAATTTCAAATGATTCAGGTCCCCTTCAGCCAATTCCTATGTTGAAACATGAATCCCAGTCAGATAGTAATATTTGATATTCTTTAGGAGTAGATTAGGCCAGGTATGGTGGTACATGCCTATAATACCATCGCTCAGGAGGCCACGGCAGGAAGATCACCACGATTTCAAGAACCAGTCTCAAAAAGGCAAAAGAAATCAGTGGACTAGGTCAAATGGAGGTGAAGCCTTCATGAACGAGATTAGTGGCTTTGTAAAAAGAAGCCAAAGAACTGTGTAGTTATTTCTGCCACACAAGAACAGAGAAAGAATGCAGTTATTTGTAAGCCAGAAAGAGGGCACCTACCAAAAATTTGATACTGTTGGCCCCCTGCCTTCCAAACTTCAAAACTATGAGGAAAAAATTATCTTAGTTTCAGCCAGCCAGTTTATGGTATCGTGGGATAGCATTCTGGATTATGGCACACTAGAAGACTTACAGAATAGCCATGTTATAAACTGAAACATTTTTATTTTATTCCTCTGCTTTCTTGGTAATTATTTTCTTAGTAGATTTCAAGGGCTTTCCTTTTATTTAATAGAATACTTTTCTGAAGACATATGAATAATTCATGATGAAATCTGGAGATATGTAAACATAAGCAAAACTTTAATTCAGCAAAATCTGACTAACAGTTGGGTTCATTTGTCATTCTGGAGAGTTTATTTTGAAAAGTGAGCTAGAGACTATGCTTCTGGAATAACTTTTAATGATATTTAAAATAATAAAATTCTCAACTATAATTTTTAGAGTAGTATTGACCTCCTAGAGAAGAAAATGACAAAAAGCAGAAACATAAGTGGGTTTATTTTTCCCCCCAACACCATTTCTTGTTTACTGTCTTGAAATATTTTTAGTTTCCAATATCACAATTCTATACCAGCACCTAACACGTGCCATGATAAAACATATGATTGAAACATAATCCTTAGATTAGAACATCAAATATGAATTTCAATTTTAAAGATTTCTGTTTTGAGGATACTGTGACTCAAGATAAAATTAAAGAAATGTTAACCTAACACACTAAGATATACTTTTGTGTCTCTATCCCATAATAAGCTGATTTCTGTTTATGTGCAATTTTCTCCAAGGACAGAAACACAATTGCTGCTGTATACATTGCATAACTGAAAATGTTTTTAGAAATGGTTACTTGATAACATTATCAAGTTATAGTTCCTTTAGAAAGCCCATGTGTCCTTTCTCTAAAATTTAAAACTCTATACTCCTACCATTTTTCTTTAAGGATATAAAATGTTATGGTATAAAGCATATACTACTGAACACAAATATTTTACACAGTATGGCATAATACTAGCGTAATTCTATGTTATTTACATAGATTTAGGCTGTACTGCTCTGTAGGTTAACTATAGTTTTGAAAACTTCCTAGCTGTTCATTGTCTGTTTAATCTCTTCTGTCTTTCCCACTGATCTTCTTTTCTTCTGCATCAGAGTTGATAGACTGATTTGAAAGTCTCAGTTGGAGAGTTAATTTCATAAAGAAATTTAAAGTCTCTATTCATACTTTGAAGTAACGAGTTTCAGTACATTTTATTTTCATCAGTCTAGCTATGTTTTGGTTATTTGTTGTTACCTCATATACAGAAAGGTAAAAGGAAAGATTTTTTTAATAAGTTATATTTATCATTTCATGCTTATTTCAGAGTTTTCAATGGAAAAAATTTCTTCTTATGCTTTTGTAGAACATGCATTGGCTACTAACTGAAAACCCTTATTTTCTCATTATATGTACACTTCTCCTTTCTTAGGAAATGTTACACCTAGTAGGCACAATAGTATGAGAAATTACACTTTTATGGCCCCTCAATTTTACTGCTTAACTCTATAAATTGTCTGCCACCAAGTTCCAAGTCACATATTCTAATTTTTGGATCAAGCAGTTCTATAGCTTTGAATTTAAAGAGGCTTCTTCCTATTATAAATACCAGGTGCATTATATACAGGCTAATTTACCTGCAACCAATTTTTGGAAAATGTCTTATCTTCACATTTTGCTGTCATTTGGATGTAACTGATCTCCTTGAATGTTTCTTAATTTTGTATATTTGTCTAGTTTTCATAGCAGGATGATGTGTTTTGTAATAGAAGAGGCTCTTTTGCAGTGTTTTGGAAATGAAACTGCACCTTACCCGTTTTTTAATGATTTGCTTTAAAATATTTATAGTTCCTCTATGCTGTGCTAAGCACTGTTCTTGGTACCTGAAATGTGGCACAGGGGAAATCAAGAAATTCCCTGCATCAGGACTCTTTATTTGTGCTCTTTGCACTACTTCATCACAATTAAAATTACATATTTAACTGCTTATTCTTTTGTTTAGCCTCTAGCTCCCCGAATGGTGTGAGCAACAGGTAAGGGTAGCATGATTTTAATTTATCACTGTAATCTCAGTGCTACCATGACCTGGTCAAGTACCAATCTCTGTGGAACAGATAAATGTAACAATGGAAGCTTGGTAAACATTTCTTAGAGGAAAATGTGGGGGGAAATCTACATGAAAAAAGGAAGAGAAAAAGAAGGGAGATAGAGGAATTTTTCAATTCACATTCTGTTGAGAATATTTAGTCTTTGTATGAAAGAAGACATGCTCTTACCATTTGTGATCATGATATCTCTGCTGCCAGGTAGTATTTTCTTACCATTTATAATCTAATAAATGTTAAAATACAATAAATCTTGGTGTCGTTTTCTGGATAGAAAAACAGTCATTCAAAAAATATGCAATGGCTGTATCTAAAACTATGATCCTTATAAACAAGGCATTAACTCTAGAAAAATGTGAATTTTTTCATTGTTTGCCTAAAGTTTTAATAATACTTTTATAAAGTTTTCTTAAATGTTTGCAGTCATAGAGCACATGACAATTAGATTGGTTTTCTGATGTACTAAAGTTATTTAAAGTTGAAAGGGCAGCTGTGTATTTCAGTTTAGCAATGTATTTTGTGACAAACTCAATCTTCTGTTATCTATAAAACAGTGTATAAAATGAACTGAGGATTTATCCAAAACTATAAATGATTATTCACTTAAAAACTGGTTTGAGTTGGTTGTTTGTGTTCTTATGTTTAATGAAAATTCTGCTATATTTCTTGAATGGAAGTATGGTTGATGATATGAAATAGGCTATATTGTTTTCAACAATATAATGCAGGTATTATATTCATTCAATTGAATTCAATTAATATATAAGATGGCATGTTAAGCATGCTCAAGGGTTAAAAGCATGAGAAAATGGGCCCATATGTCTGTCATTTGTATACTATGTTTATAAAAATTATGATAAACACCAGAATATATATAAGTAAAGATAAACAGGCATTCTACTTAATAGGGCAATGAAATAACTTTGTAGTACTGAAGAACTTAATTTCAAAGGTGAAGCTACATGTTCAAGCTTCAGGCTAACTTCCCTAGAGCTTGAGAAGGTCAAAGAGTACAGGAAGAAGAAGCGAAGTGCATTCCGAGCCAGAGAAAAAAGCATGAACAACAGCACCTTGGGAATAACACAGATTAGTCAGCGAAGTAATGCGGTTGGATATATGATCAGAAATGCTTAAAATAGCACAACTGGTAGCCTGGCGAGATCTGTGAAAGTGTGGCCGTGTGGTGCTGTGCTATTTGTCTTGCTTCATGAAGAACGGTCTAATTATATCTTTGCATTGGAAAAAAATTAAAACCTGCACCATATAATTTAAATAAGTACATAGCAGTTATTAAACTTTCTTAATAAAGAACGAAAATAATTACTAGGCAGCAAATTTTTTAAAAAATCAATATTTGTGGTCCACATATTATATTAGTATTTAATGACCCAAGTCCCTCTAAATGGCTGAAATACAGAGAATGAGTTATGCCTTTTATTGGAAAATAGAAACTAAGACAAAAAGAACAGCCCACAGTTACTTAGCAACAAAAGGAACAAAGTGAAGTTACAAAAGTTACGAGCTTGACAAGAATCTCACTGACCCACGTCCGGGGTGCAGCCCGTGGAAGCGCCGGACTGGGCCATGGTGAGGTCTCCATGGAGCTCAGATCATAAAATGCTGAATACACAAATAAGAAAACACCAAAGGAAGCTGGGCCCTGGAGAAATGCGGACAGATCTAGAAACAAACAAGCCCTTCTTCCCTCTCTTTGTCTTCAAATCTCCCAGTAATGCTTTTCAAAGACACTAACCAGCAAATTCCTTTGAAAGGATAATACTCAGTTACTGTGTACCAGTCTCAGCATTGGAGAGCAGATGATACAGGGAAAGAATTAAAGCTGAGAAGCAATAGGTGGATAGTGAACATCATACCACTTTCAGGAAATATAAAACATTATATTATGCTATGGGTTAATATAATGCTAATTAAATATTAAAATGCTTATTAAGGAATATAATGCTTATAAAATACACTCATTAAGTTGTTCAGAACAATTCGTTTATTCATGCCACATTTTCAAGAAATTTAAGATTTTAGCCCAGGAACATTCAGTAACCTAACTTGTAAAGTCTCTGAGGGCCTCAGTTTTTAATGAGAATCTGTGCTAATTCTTCAGGAATCTATGATTCCATAGTACAATTGCTGTGTGCTAATTGGTAAGCAAGTTTATACAAGACTCTTAAAGCATAAATAGATTTCATAAGCAAAACAAAACCAGTTAAAACATGGTTTCAAAAAATCGACCCGTTTAGTTTCATAAGCATTCATTTTATTCTTGCCTTGCAACAGTGGCAATAATTTGAAACTAAGGAAACTAAATAACTTCTGTGACAATCAATTATTTCATCTAAAAAACTGTCAAAAACATCTACTTTGCAATTGTAGTATAAAATTAGGTGTAATTAGTGTAAAGGGGCTAATACATTTTTGAAACATAGAAAGCATGTAATGAAACAAACATAAGAGTGATGTTGACTGTGATTTTAAGGTTATGTTGATTTAGCCCTAAGGACTTGAAACTTCTAAGCAACATTAAAACAGAATAACAACCCTGTTGCCAAAATATTGGTTAAAAAGTAATAAAATTATAATATATATACATAATGCATAAAATGTCTGGAAAATGGCATTTCATATTATTTTGTCTCAGAGATTATGTAAAATGTTGAACATATTTATTATTCATTTGGATTGTTATATGATGACTTCCAAAAACATAGTTGCTTCTGGTATATATTTCTATATTTTATACAAATTTTCCACTTCTGTTATCTAATTACACAACCAAAAGTTCAGTACAACTTACCAAAATATTTGTGTAACTCGATGTCAGGAAAAAATGTTTATCAGTATAACTTAATATTATTTTGACCTCCTTTTATGCACATTTAAAGTAAAATTTTTAAATTTTAATTACACAGACATATTTGATGTACTAGTGTATACATCTATATGCTTTAATGTATTCTGTAATTACACAGTATGATTCCAGTGTGTCTGAATCTGTACTAGAAGTGCATACTTTGAAAGTTTCAACCTCAGCTTCGACAAGAAGTACAACATGTAGTGTAGATCAATCACAGTCTAAAATCTAAAATATTCTATTACAGTGATGTTGCAAAGGGAAAATCAGAACACATCTGTCAGTATAATTCCTAGAAGATTGTATGATGGAAGGAAAGCCCGCTGCACAATCTGAAAAATAAACAGTAGGCACTGCTCTGAAGGTAGGCACCTATAATCGTTTGGTTATATGGAAGGAGGACTATCCTCTTTAATTTGGTTGAGTCTCCTCCAATCATTGGGGGACATTAAAATCAAAACTAGGATTCCCTGAGGGAGAAATTATGCTCATGAATTATTATACCCGTATCTCCTACACAGGGGTTTCCAACCTCTTGATATTGTCCCTAAATACTGTATTTGGTAACTGCCAGCCAAATAATCATATAAGGTACTTATAAAACATGATGACACTTAATACTTTTAAGAAAAACTTATTATAGGAAAAGATACATTGTAAATCCAAAATTATTTTCTGAGAGTCTTGTATACTACTAGAAGTACAAAGACAGTGGCCAGTTCCTGTACTAATATTTAGACAGTGGGAATGAAAAGTGTTCACCAGTCCAGGCTGTGGAGATCTGTGGATTCTGATCAGCCTCACTACGGGATTACTAACCCCACTGATCTGACCATACCATAGAGGGCATTCTTCTAATTATGTCATAGCTTATAATATTGGTTCTCAGAGTCACCTTCTTCAGAATTATCCAGAGGGTTGGTATGATGGGATCCCCTCTCAAGATTTTTGATTCAGGTTTTAGGTGAGCCTCAGGTTTTTCATTTACAGTAGGTGTCCAGGGAAAATGGATACTGTATTTTTTTTTCTTGTGGGGATCAAATTTAAACATCATTGCTCCCAGAAAATACAATAGCAGTGTCCTTATTATCAGTACCTTTAATTTCAAATATAAATATAGAGTCACACAATCATATTTTAATCTATCAGGAAAGAGAACGAGGGAATTTGTTCACAATTCATTCTTTTTTTGCAAATTCTGCTCATGTAGGTCTCATGTTCCTCACTATTTACAGCTTATTGAAAGGTTTTTCAAACGTACACCTCAGCAATGTAAAGTTTAGATAAATATTATTAAATCTTTCCCAAACTCAAAGTCACCATTTAGTCTGAATTTTAAGAATGAGGTCACACATTAAGTAAACTCACAGTATTCAAACTCTGATTTATAGGAAATGAAGGTTATTCCAAATCATTGTTAGCAAATACATACTAGTTTATTTCAAAATCTGTGTTTGGTTAATATACATTACTATATATTTACTATATATATATATATATATATATAGTATCAGCATAATAGTAGCATCAGCATAATATGCACAAGTCATACCTTTTATATAAGACGTACGTAAATAAAACCTTATGATCTACATTATATTAGCCATTTGTTGTTTCTAGTCCTTGCCTGATATTGAATGATTGCTGGTTTATAGCCAGATCCGTGTGCAGATTCCCTTCCTTTTGTGTCCCTGCTCAGTCCCACAGCCATCCCCATGCTGTTGTCTCCCGTCCTCCGGTGCGCGGCCATGAAGCCAAATGTCCACACGCTAGTGCTGATATTTACAATCCAGTTTCTAAATATTGTATTGCTATGCCAGCTTCATCTGTCACATTTTGAACACAATTTAAGAACCAAATTCAATGCAGATATTCTCACATAAATGCTTTTTTCTTTGAATTTTTATTTGATTACTATTTCTGCTTTATGATGTCACTATTGGACCATTAGTAACATATGCAAACTAATAATAAATACCATTAAATCTCTTAACATTACAGCATTAAACAAATGAATATGACATATTTCATATATATATGTGTATATCCTCATATATGTATATATCCTCATATATGCACATACATATTAGTAATAAGAATTTTTTCAGACCTCAGTAGAACTTATACTTAAGTGTAATTTTGTATCAAAATTTTGGATATTTTGAAAATATGAATGCAGTTAGGCACAAGTATCTTCACGATTCTGTGTCCCTATGAGAAGTCATATTTTTATACCAGCAAAAATAATGAGGTAGAATTTCAATAATTTATCCCTGCAAGAAAGCAATGGAATAGACCTGGCAAAAAGTATCAGAATAAAAATTTAAATTAAATTTTTAAATACTCTAAAAATAAATAAAAAGCTTGCAGAAACTCACTCACAGAGCCTTTGTTTTTCTATGTGGATGGCTGCCAGTAAAGCCATGAGTTTTATGGTAATTTCACTCACCCCAGCTGCGGTGGGCTGGAAACTGGGTTATGCGAAGCCCAATCTAGTACTAACTCAGTCAGCTGCGAGTACTAGAGTGAGCCGAAAGGAGGTGGGGTTTTCTCCAAGCTCATCTAGCAATTTGATTTGTCCAATATTTCTCAGGGAGACCCCACTGGAAAGTTTATCTTACTTGGCTGGTACTTGACCTAGTGTAAAAACATGTTCTCAGGGACTCTAATAAACTGGAACAAATTGTACACTAAGAAAACTCATCAGAAGGGAAATTGGAGAAGTAGATATAAAGAAAGAATTTGAAAGCCCTGAAATAATCCTGGGAATCCAGAACAACATGTCCACGTCTGGCGTTTGTGCATTTTTAAGAATGCCCTGAGAATACACTGGAAATGTCACGCCTGCTGGTCTATAAGCATCGTGCAGAACAAAAGTAAAGACTAAGACAGGGCTGGAACTTCCCAGCTGAGTGTTGAAACACGTCTTTCACAGGTGCTGAGGTGTGCAGGCCCCACACAGAAGCGCCTCTCAAAGTAAACTGAAAGGATTATTAGTCCAGACAGGTAATCTCTTCCAGTTATTCACTGATCATTAAACTTACTAAGTAGAGGCTTCAGTGATTAAGGTATTTATTTATTTATTTATTTATTTATTTATTATTTTTTAACCACAATAGCCCTTACAATCATTTGGGAAAGTAAGAAGCAGAGAACTTGCAACAACAATAAACAGAGATAAACCCTATATTTCAACATGGTTTTTAGTCCCAATGTGTTAATTAATTTTTTAATTAAATATACAATATTCTTGACCATCGTGGGGATGGAACCCAGCACCTTCACACTTGGCTGTGTCCTCAGCTCTTTTAAAAATTTTATTTATTTATTTTTAATCTTCAGAGAAGTTCTCTCTAAGTTACTAAATTGCCCAGTCCATGTGGAACTGATGATCTACTTTCTCGCAGAATGTTGGAATTACAGAAGTGTCATATGCCCTGTGCATTATATTATTCAAAATAGTAGAGAGTTAAACAGAAAATTGTGACATGCAAAAAAGAAATGCAGGAAAAATCAAAACTCCCTCAGATGAAGTCCAGACTTTGAACTTACTAGACTGAGATTTAAAATTAGCTATGTTGAATATTTCTAAATAGTAAAGAAAACAGTATCTAAACAACTGAGATAAATTCTGGAAGCATCAAAAGAGAATATAAATGTAGTGTGACTAGTAGAAATTACGGAGTTAAAAATATGGCATCTTGTATGAAAAACTCAGTAGAGTGACTCAGTACCCATTTTGAGCCAGCAGCAGAAAGAACTGATAAATTTAAAGATAGATCAAGTCATATTACCAATTTTGATTGATAGAGAAAAATATTAAAATAATGTCACAGAAACTTGTTGACCATCATCGTATGAAAAAATATGTGTTTTGGGTTAAGAAAGCAAGAATATGGCAGAAAAAAATATTTGAGCGAATAATAGCTGAAAACTTCTCAAATTTCAGAGAGTAATCTCATAGAAGGTTTGTGAACTTCTTGTGAGATAAAAGCAAAGAGACCATGACCTGGACACAGCATACTCAAATTATAAAAGCTCAAAACAGAATGTTCAAACTAGTATGCTAAATTGTTTTTCAATACAAAGTTATGGGGATGTCAATAAAGCTAGCATCTGATTTTCCAGCAGAAAACAAGGAGGCCAGATGATGGTAGGGTGACATATTAAATGTGTTAAGAGAAATGTATCATCGCTCTGAATCCTTTATCTACCAAAGCTATTCCAAGACAAAGGACACTAAGGCATTTTTGGATAAACACCAACTGAAACTCTTATTCACTGGTAAACCTGTCCTCAAAGAAATTCCAAGAGATTTTCTGTCCAAAGGAAGTATAGCAGAGTAATTCCAATCCCCCTAAATAAAGAACAGCAGTAAAGGTGAGGACCATGTACGCAAACTGCAAAAGTTAACAAATATAAATTTTTGCAACTTTATTTTCGCCGACTTGATTTAAAATGAGGAGACAGTGCAGAGCTGGACGCTGATGTTGATGAAATGCAGAGTACAAAGTTACAATTCATGAAAATAGCAGGGTCAAGATGAGATAGAAACTACACTGCATGACAGAAAAATAGCTTTCAGCGAACCATTGAAGTAAATCTATTACAAATTCAAAATAAATTGTTATAAACGATTACATTAAATTTTATTTTGGGGAAACCACTGAGAAATTAGATAAATACAACAGATACACAAATTGCTAGGTGATAAAATATATAGATAATCAAAATGGTAAGAGAATTGCAATGATGTTATGAACCGAACTTCATAGTTCAGTTCAAATTTCATATGCCTTAATTCACAAAGTGACTAGTTTAAGAGATACAGTATTTAAGGGATAAATAAGATTTAATGACATTGCCAGAGTGAGGCCCTAATCTGGTGCTTTTACAAGAAAAATGACCAGGTCTTTTTCCTTCTTTGGCTGCACAAAAGAGGAAGGACCCTTTGGTGACAGAGGGAGCCTGCACTTGTTCACAAACCAGGACAAGCAGTCTGACCAGGGACCACTTCTCATGGTGCATTGATCTTGGACTCCAGAGCTGTAGAAAAGTCAATATCACTATTTAACGTCACACAGTCTGTGGTATTTTGCAGCTTCAGCCAGCTAAGGCAATGGATTACTAGGACAGATTATTTTCCTCAAATCTTACTGTTGTAGCTGTAGATAAATTGATGAGGCAAAATCTTAAAGTACATAGAAACAGGCATTTTTTAGGATAAATCATATTCTAGAGAAAATCTTAATACAGACAAAACAATAAAAATCATACAAATTATATTACCTAGCCATGATGAAATAAAATTTAAAATGATTATAAAAGATAATTTAAGTAATTGATGAATGAACAAAAAGCAAATAACATACACCTATGGAAAATGGATTAAATCACTAAACACGCAAAATTACAGTACTTGAAATGAGTGAAAATGAAAGGATGGTGTTATGGGATATGACACATGCAGTGTTCAGATAGAAATTTAAAATTACAAATATCTAAGTGAAAAAGGAAGAAAAACTCACAGTTAATATCATACTTAATTATAAAATATTAAAAGCATCCTCCTAAGATCAGAATGGAATATTGGCTTTCATCATCACTATTTGACACAGTACTGATATTTCAACCAAGGTGATTAGGCAGGAGCTTCAGAGGTTTTAAACTTAGAAAAGAAGAATTAAAAATATTTCTATTGGCAGATGACAGGATGTGACATAGAGAAATACTTTAAAATTCAGTGACGCTAGTACAGATATTAAACTGAAAATGTTTGGGAAATACAAGCTAATATTTAAAACTAGTCAGGTTTGTACATATTATCAATGAATAATTTGAAATTTCAAGCAAATATCATTTATATTAATACAAAAAAGAACACATACAACAAAAAGTGCAAGATGTACACAAAACAAAAAATCCTGAATAAATGAAACAGAATTAAATATTTGTAAATATATCCTATGTCACGAGTTGGAATACTTACCATCATTAAAATGACCAAACTTTCCAAATTGTTCTGTATATTCAGTTGAATTCCTGCTCAAATTCTATATTGTTTTCCACAAAAGTACAATTTCTGAGATGCTTACAGCAATACAAGGGGTTTGATATGGCAAATGCTCATCAAAAAAAAATTGTAATTCAGAAAAAGTGATACTAGCACTAAGATATATTGATGGATTATAGAGACAGATGTACACGCAGGTGACACAGATGACATAGGTATAGATGTAGAAGACATAGATTATGACACAGACGACAGACACAGAGTTAGATAGGTGGAAATAGACACATATCCATAGATACACCACTTGATTTTTGACAAGAATAGCAAGAGGGTTGAATGGAAAAAGGAACAACTTGATGATAGTGACACCTGAGAAATTAGATATTCACTTAAAAATAAAATGTAAGACTTGTCTCACACAATATACAAAAGTTAACTCCAATCTAGTCTAAACATAAAAGCTGATACTGTAAAACTCATAAAACTTAGCATAGAACGTAAGTGTTCATTGACTTACACCAGACGATAGCTTTTTAGATATAACACAGAAGTTGCTGTTGGTAATTTAACCTCGTGAATATACTAATGCTTACTGAAACGTACACTTGAAATGGTGAAATTGTTTGAAGGTGAATTAAATCTCAACTTGAAAATTAAAAGGTGTAGTCTATCCTGCATTTAAATATGCAATGCTGGATGGCTGGGCATAGTTCTCTGTCTTGGATTTCATACATGTCTTGGCCCATATGAAGTGGCACTTCCTGCCTGAGGGACTCCTCAGCACAAAGGCTCCACATGCCTTTTCCTGTTATCCAGTGGCAGTTATTTTTAGATGTAGTTCTCTGTTATTTCTCTATCTTGTTAAAGAACAACACACTTCTACCAGCTTTGGTCACTTCCTAAGGCCCCAACATAACCATGTCCCCCTTTTGTGCACCACTTTTCCCTGGGATTTAAAAAAAAATGCTATTTTGAATGTTAGGGAGTTTGTAAGAGACTCAAGTAGATGATCAGAAGATGAAATGACAAATTGGATTTGACTATTAAACTGACTCTGTTAGATACAGGCTCAGCCATTGGTGAACTCAATGCATTCTTCTACATCCTCTGATGTTAATCTAGTAAGGAATACTTGCCAGAGCTCATATGTAGCTTCCAATGTTCAGCGCTACCAGTTCCACACGCAAAATGATTAGAGAAATTGGCTAAACTTCAGTGTCTTCTGTCAGCCTCACTTTGTATCACAGTGAGTGTGTTAATGCATCTTGTGTAGAAAAAGTTGGGGTACACCCAGAGTGAATTACTCCTGGAGGTTTTCTAAATTGTCAGCCCCCAAAGATCAGTACACATTCACTGCTAGTTGATTTTGCTATCGTATTCCCAAAAGAATCTGTCCAGGAGACAGTGGAACAAAGTCTTCAGAAATAATATTACAGAAAAGACAAGATGTAAGAAACATCCTCCAGAGGTAGAATAACTTTACAAAGCAGTAAGAAAAAAAGCAAAAAATATCAGAGAAATAGTTCCCTCTGTTTTACTTGGGATGTACAAATCTAGACAAACATGCAAATAATAAAGAATATTTTATGCTATTTTTCATGGTAATATGTCCAATAAGAATACTGTATGCTTTTCTAAGAGAGCAGGGTTTATTTTAGCAGGTGGGTTATCAAAAAATTGTTGAGTAATGTAATTAAAACCCAAAAGTAAAGTAAAAATTACCTCTACTTCAGATTCTTTATGCCCTGGTGTTTTGTGCTCCATGGTACTTCAGTATCTCCTTTAATCTCTATCACATAGCTACAGAAAATAATATCACCATCAGTAATGGTTTTCAGGTCTTTCTCTCTGTTAGTATGCATAATCCACACACAGCCCATGATCAGCAGATGCAAGGTTCCATGCAGTGAATCATTTTTCCAGTACTTTAAAGCTAAGATATTAAGTTGTCGCAGAATTCAAGAGGCTGGGGAGAAAGAGAAACAAGAGGATTTACTTTAGCTGTCCACCCACTTGGCAGATTCATGGCCAAAGGGTTAAGCCCCAAACAAAGAAAGGGCACTGGTGTGTAACTTGGGGGTGGGAAAGCAGAGAAAAGGCAGCTTGTGAAGCTGTGAAAGTTTTGCATCTTAACATATCCCAGTGGCTTTGGTCTGGTATAAACAGTGTTGTGAGAACAGGAGGTTATAAAACTTTACGTACAGGAACAAAGTTATTGATTTTAGCTGTATTACAGCAAAGAACAACAGCCGTATTGCTTAGGTTAGAGAAATTTGTTTGTTCTTTTTAAGTTCTGCTTTAAAGTAAGGGAGGGTTATTTCTCCGAGTTTTGTTAAGGTGGAGGCCACAGATGTCAAGACAGGAGGCATCTGAGTGGTCTGCTTGAGCCCTCTCCTTCCTACCTGTGATCTTGCACTCAGACTTTTTCCTGTTAGCCAGTCGCCCTACACCTTTCTTTAAATGCACTTTTTCTAGCCATTGTTCCTAACATTGATCAGATAAATACCTCTGAGTTGAATTGGTTTTTGTTGTTGTTGTTGCTGTTGTTTCTTAAAATTTTATGTTTATTATAAAGGTCAGTGGTGATTCTTATGATGAGTTTATAGGTTAGAATTTCTGGTAAGGAGCATGGGCATCAGGGTCTCCAAACTGTTTGAAGCACAGAGATGGAGTCAGCTACCAACCAGGTCCAGTAGTACCACATGAGAATATCTTTGATATGTTTCTTGGAAGCCTTATCCACATATTTCTGGGAATAGTCCACTAGGGCTTTGGAGATGGACTGATCGATCATGTACATCTGGGGCCACATGACCACTACCCTTCAAAGGACACAGAGGTCAACACCAGCAAACTGCTCCTTGCCCAGAAGCAGAACAGGTTCCAGTAACTTGTATCGCAGCATGTGTGGCTCGATTATCTCCGGGGGTCGCCCACTCACTTTGATGAGGCCGTTGCCCCATTTGCAGTGTGCTGTGGCTGTGGCTGGCTGTCTTCTTGCCACCGAAGACTTGCAGGGACTGCAGCAGGCCCTTAGATGGCATAGTAGCTGTTTCTTTTGAAGTGAAGAGTGTGTCTAGTGACCAAAGTGGGAATAAGTAGGAGGGCTTAAGGATCAGAACCACCAAGTGTGTTCCGACGGACTGAAAACAACAGACTTTCTCCTGAATTTTTCTATCATATTCGCTACTTTCTTCATGCTACAATGTGAGCATAAGAGATGTGACACCTGTGATGTGACACCTGTTGAGAATTGAGAAAGTGAAACCAAGAGTGAAGCTAACAACAACCAGTCAATACCCCAGACTCATCCAGATGCCAGAGGCAATGCCCCAAACCCTATTTACTACCTCTGGCAGGCTGTGTGCCAAGCAATTTGCTCGCATTGTTTCCCTTTGGACTTGGTAATCTCAGGAGCTAGGTACTGGATGTATATGTCAGAGCAGTTAAGGACACACAGCAAGTAGCTCCATGAGCAAAATCGGAAGCCATGTGTGTCCAACTCTGCACCAGTTCATACTTATCAGCAAAATGAACTACAGTGGCATTGCCTACTTAGAAACACTGACTAGTAAAAAGGCAGCACATTAGAGATATTAAAATTAGATCTTATCATATAAGAAATAACTTCACTCTGTCATCTAACCTGAAATGTATTTTTGTTTTGTTTTATTTTTTGCAGAATTATGGTTGGGAGCAGGCATTGCTCATCACATGCATGTAGGTCACTTTTGTGTGTTCATGAGGTGGGGTACTGCAGGTTGCATCTAGACCTTCACATCGAGCTACATGTTTTTTTCTTTTCTTTTATTTATTTTGATACTGGGTCTTGTTAAATTGTTACAGTGCCCAGGCTAGGCTTCAGCTTCCAGTCTTCTTTTCTCAGCATTCCAGACTGCTAGGATAATAGGTGCACAACCAGCTTGTATTTAATCTGTCAAGTCTCCTGCTTGTGACATGCATTATTTCGCATTCAGACATTAAAATGTGAGCCAATGTTATTACTTTATTTTTGTACTCAGTGTTTTACCCTTTGTCTTTATTAAATAATTGTATGATTTCTGACAGGAAAATAGCAGAAAATAGCTCACAAATATTATTTTAAAGAAGTTTACATAGTCTTATTTATATTTATGAAATATTTCTTAGTTACTAGGAAATATAAACTTGACCATTATTACAACTCCACATATTAATATAATTGGAAATCAAATTCAAAAATATTTAAATTATGACATGACATAAAGAAATTGCATAATATGATTTCAATTACTATTCAATTTTTATTTGAATTCTGTGGGTCTATAAAATCCCAAAATCAGCATAAATATATTCTTTATAAATACTTTATTCATAGAATTAGAATATTATTGAACTATGTTTGTTCAAAATGTGGACATTTTATATTAAATATGAGCATTTAATAAGTTACAATATATTAGCATTGAAAGCTTGAGTGATGAGTTAATTAATTTAGGCTTAAAAAAAGTTCCTCTCAGAAAATGAATAGATGCACTAATTTTAAAATGCAGAAATCTCTTCATATTACTAATGTGATTTTATTAGAATTAAGTCAATGTTATAATCAGTGATAACATGTAATAAACTTTTATATTGAAATATTTGTCTATTTTGTTTATACTAGCAGGGCCAACTTGGCAATAAAACGGGAGGAAAGAGACATATAAAAGTATGAATTTACATTGACAGAATTGTTACATACCCATCAAAAATTTAATACTTAATTCCAAGAAGAAAACTGAGGTTTATAAAATCCAATTAAAATATTTAACAAACAGAGTCTTTCTGTCTTTAAATGAGAGATCCAAATGCTGACATAATACAGCACACTTCGCAAACACGTACATATGAAATTGAACTCATATCAAAATATAAAATAGAACATTTTTTATTATTTATTTTAAACTATGTGAAAAAATCTACATTTTAAATGAAACAATGTATATTAATAAACTAACACCAAACCAGGGATATAGCTCAGTGGCACCGCACCTGCCTGGCAAGTGAGATCAGTTTCCAGCACCAAAACAAAAGCAAAACAAAACAAAACAAAACAAAACCCCCCACTAACACCATTCATTAAAAATTAATAATAATTAAATGTTTCAGTAGATAGTAAAGAAATTGTTGGGTTAAAAATGTAAAGAACAATGTTTATTTCTACAAAAAATAGACAAATTATTGGATAATGAAAAGAGGAAAACCCTTGAAATAGTAAAAACTGCTCACTAGAAAGGAATAATTACATTTTCAGATCATGGTAGTTTGCAATATATTGTCCTAAAGCAATAGATCTTCATTTGGGGGAAAAAAGAAAAGTTAAACAGATAATTATAAATTAATTATAATATTGCTGTCTCAATAACTGCATCATTGATTTATTATTTCCATTATTTTATTCAACTAGCATTAGAAACAGTTTAAATTTTAAAAAAATATTGGAGTATATATCGTAAGTGTTACATGTCCAGTAGTAAAAATAAATAAAAATCTACAGCATCAGATTTCATGTAGAGCCATGGAAAAAGAAAATACCTGAACAATTATAGAGCTTGAATAAGGATGGGTGATACACAGGACAAATCCCAGATATCAGCTATAGTTCTAAAATAACCCTAAACTTACTGGCTTCAGTCTTAGAAGCCAATAATAATAAGCTTTTGTTATTAATGTTCCTGTTGCCCTTGCCTTTAAAATGTGTTTATGGTTTGAACAAGCCTGAGTTTATGTGAATGCTTTCCAATGTGTGGATTAGCACTTATTCACGCAAGTGGTGTCTATGCCTTTAGAATAGATCCTTTCCTGCTCCTTGCTTTGCTATCAAAACTAATTGTTTAAAAAAATGCAAACACATACATAAATACATACACACACACACACACACACACACACACACACACACAGTTTAAGCAATCAGATTTGCTATTATGACTTACAACCAAAGAACTCAGTAAAACTATTTTTATTTCTTTAAATTTTATAACATTTTCCCTCATTCTGATCACAGTGAAGTGTCACGATGCTGTACATGAGTTCTATATTTATTGTTGCTATTCATTAATTGGAAAAATACTTTAAAGTTAGGATTCAGATTCCTGTCCAGAAATGCTTTATTGTAACTCTCCTGTTTTAATAACTCTTGAGAATGCATTACCTCATATTGGATTGCCTGAATTTGCATTGATTCCATCTATTTTGTTAAGTGATAAATCCCTCTGATGTCTTTCAAGCTAATAAGTTTTTACTGTGTGTAAAGATTGCATATAGCTTTGATGTGTCAATCTGCTTAAAGATAATAAGATCAAATACTTCCTTTCTTGTGTTATGGTATACAAAAATGTCCTTAGCATGAAATAAAAAAGATGTTTCAAAAATCCTGGTATGTAATTATTTTCAATACAAATTTTAGGAGAAATGGCTGTCAGACTTGAAAATATATACTGTCCCATAACACTTGGCAGGAAAAATTCCATGAGTAATTGTCTTGAAGGAGTTCAAGCAAAAAATTAAAATAATAAATAATCTATGTCAAGTTATACTACTTTTTAATAACATAGATACTTAAAACTATTCTTTTTTACACACTATGAGGCAAACCAGTTTAGAATTTTCCTTTTATTATGTAGTAGAAATTATAGACAAATTATTATATTTGTTGGAGTTTAGGGTGGTTACTGGGAGAAACTGTATGAGTTTCTTACCTGTACATATTATGACAAATGGATACTTATGTAGAAAAATTGGGGAGGAAGAAAAGAGAAAGAGAAAACAAAAGGGTCAGAGATATATTCTAAAAAGCAAAGATTTTCTACTCTTCTCTGAAGTGAAAATGGAGAATATTGTGAAAGTATTTATTAGATGTAAACATATCATAATAACATATTCTGAACAACATATGCTGGAGGGTCTCCCATAAGGCTATGGAGATTATTAGGCCTCCCCACTGTTGAACAAGGACTGGAGAAATGTTTCCAGGCAGCTACTTCCTTATTTATCAGTTAGAGTCCTGTCCAATAGCTCTCCCAAGCCTGAAGTGTCCCGATTTAATTACCTTAACAAATTTCTGATGACCAATGAAAAACAGATCAAACATGTAACACATAATTTTGATCAACCAGAGATTTTTGAGTCATAATACATAAACAACAATACGTACTACATTTTTAAAAAATTTTAACCTCATTTTGACCAGCTAGCAACTGGGGTGGAAGTATGTCTTTAATTTAGATGCTATTTATCTGTAATCTCACATAATTTACAGACAAATGTATCAAAAAACAAAAATACAGAACAGAAAAATAATTTTTTGGCTCAAAGAAAACAGCTGTTTGCAGACTGGACAGACAGACACACAAACAAATACACATGACAGTTTGTTTATCAAATCAGTGCACTCAAATATATTTGTCAAATTTGAATAATAATAACTCTTTTATAGTTTTTAGGTTTATTAATATAAATAGACTAATCAGAATTTTTGGTAGGTCAGTTGACAGAGATCTCATAATAAGAATCTAAAGAAATAAAACCTTTCACATTTGCAAAAGAAAAGACAGTTATTAAGATGGGCTCTAGGCTGTCAATTTATATAATTGGAATGTCTAGCTATACAGGCCACTTACTGCAGTTTGGACAGCCACATGTAACTATTACGTCTAATGGAACAGACTGTTAAAGGTAATTTTAACTATGTCTAGGGAGTAAGCAGGCCAGATTTGGGTGTAGAAAGAGTTTATCTGAGAATAGTGGCCAACCTACATGGGAAGACACTAGACCCCAAAAAAACCCTAATCACCATTTAATTATGAAATAATTTTTCCCCAACAATTATATAGAATGTAGGCCCCAGGGTTAACACAATATGGTTTTCAGGGATTTGGGCCATTGAAGTCTGAGATGAAATGGCATAATAATAATTGGGCTGTATGAAAACATCTTCCACACACAGAGGAGGAGAAGTAAATTGGGATATAAAATTAACAATTGCCTTATCTTTCATATCTATAGGGATGGCTGGGCCTGGTATCAAATTCACTGGTTAATGAGATACATCACTTTCATTATAAATTTCATGTTTGAGATCAATCCAAATAACTGGTTTAAGGGGGAATTTGGGATGTAAACCCAATATTCTATCCTTGACACAGGGATTATATGTGTATATATATCTTAGCACTAAACATTGTGTCAGGAGTCTGCCAGACTCTGACAGTGTACTAGTGCCTTGGCCTCATGGATTAACTTCTCTAGGCTGTTGTTCATAATTGGTTTATCTTCTATCATCGGTGGAATCGGAGTTACCACAGCTGATCATTGAAACTCATCTATGCAAAAGCTTCTGGTCAGCAGTGTGACTGGCAGGGAGGCTGACCAATGCCACTCCAGGGACTTTGTTCTTCCACTATCACACATTCTTGGATGGTAGCCACATTGGCAATCCATCTCTTGTTTAAACACAACTACGCTCATCTCTAGGTTATTGATGGTGGCAGACCTTCCTATGTACCATATGTATATTTTCCCACAAGACCTGAGCATGTGAAAGTTTATGGTCAGGCTCAGATTGCCAATGCAGTTCAGCCAAAGTACAGTTGTTTTCTGTTCATGGATTTAGAAAATTTAAGTGAAGATGGCGTGGTCCAATAGACTTTGTGGAGGAAGCTAGTCTTATAGTTGTTGGCACTCTCATTGCAGCAAATGGAAACAATGTTATTGAATATGTCCTATTGTTTTCTAGAATGAAGAGTAGCAGGTATTAAGTGGGAATAGGTATCAATAGAAACGTGAACATATGGCAACTGCCCAAAAGAGGTGATATGAGTAACATCCATTTGCCAAATTTCATTTTGTCAGAACCTCCTGGGATTGTTACCATTTGGGGGTACTCAGTGAGGGATTTTTTTGACAGGTACGGCAAAAGAGAATGCTATTTCTAGCCAGTAAGCATGACAATTGAAATTCTTTTGTTAAAGCTTTGCTAGTTTGGCAGTGATACCCATGTGATTGTCTAGCCAGATCAAAAGAGAAAGCAAAAGAGATTAATGAATCAGCCTGTTGATCACCATAATCTAAAGATCCAGGTAAATTCAAATGAGATCTGCCATTTTATTTTTAGAAAACTTTTGTGTAACTTGAAGAACTGAAATTTGTATTGAGTATTGTCTGTTATTTGACAGTAATTAACTTATATGAACTGCAATAATACATCTGTAAAATACATGAAATGATAGGCATTTGTACAATGTATACATGATGATTTTTAAAGAAGTGTGTGTTATAACTACATATTTTATGGAGAAAGACTCTGTCTATCTGTATAAAACAATGCTAACTATACCTTGAAATTTCCCTGTCTTACAAGTTTCCATTATTGTCAACACAGGTGAAAAGTAAGCAATAAACAAACAAACAAAAAAAGCTGATAAGGTCAAACAACTTTAACACTGTTTTCAGTTTGAGACATTTCAATGTCAAAAATGCTGACAACTGGAAAAGCCTCTGAAGAAACTGAAGAATGATTGAGGAGCTTAGAAGTGAAACTTAAAATGAGAGATTAAAGGAATGAAGTATGTACCTCCTAACTGAAATGTGACAAAGAAAAGTGAGAAAAATTATTGGTTTTGAAAAAGAGATAATGTTGGAAGTCATAAACACCAAAGAGGCTGCAGTGTAATTTTGTATACACACACACACAGGCATGCACACACATATTCCTATAATAATGGCCACAATTTCATTGGATTAGAAATAAAACAAACTTTAATACTTAAAATGTCAAAAAATCCCGTGTAATATCCAATATATTATGTTTTTTGAAATACCAATTTTAAATTCTAGGTCAAGAAATATCTGAATATTGTTAATTGTCAATATTCCTTCAATAAAATTATTTGTTATAATTCCATTTAGTGTGCTGATAGAGTGAAAGCCAGAGCAAAGAATAATTCCTGCTTGATAAGTTTGTGTATCCCATTAACTGGTCATCATCTCTTGGGGATGGAAACAACTGTTTTAAATTTATCACTTTTTTTTTTTTTGGCGGTACTGGGGATCGAACTCAGAACCCTGCGCTTGCTAGGCAGATGCTTATTCCACTGAGCTATATCCCCAGCCCCCTGGTCATCATCTCTTAATACCTCTCACTTCATCATTTATATGGTAAGAATATTTCTGGATATTTGGATATTTTCTGAAGTGATATTTAAATTTTTATTGAAATAGACTGTGAATGTGGATGTGGTGGCACACACCTGTAGTCCCAGCACTCCCGGAGGCTGAGGTAGTAGGATCAAAAGTTTGAGATCATGTTGGATAATGCAGAAATTTAGTGAGTCAGCATCTCAAAATTAAAAAAAAACCCTAAAATTAAAAACAAACTGACAATGTAGTTCAATGGCAAGACCCTGAATTTAGTCCCAGTGTAACAAGAAAGTGAACTATTCATTTTTGTGACTTTTGAAAATTAAAAATAGTAACACATACACACAATGTTATAATATTCTCTAATAAAAAGAAATCAGAAATAAGGCATAATGATATGGAAAGCAATAAACCAAAAGGTTGAGCAGTGATAGGAGCTGCCTCTCTTCTCCAGCTCCTTGGTAATAAGATTCTGCAAATAATATGCGCAATCTACGTTAAGTGAGATGAAAGATAAGCTTCTCAATGATTTATCTAGCAATGTGATTATAGAAGTGTTTCTCACTTCTGATGGAAAAATTAAGGAGGTAGAATTATTTGTGGAAGACCAAAGGATCTGGACTAGTAATAACTCATAATCATTAATAGAAGAAAACATCTATTAGCTAAAGAATATGTCTCTAAGTTCCATGAGAACACATTTATAATTTCATATGTGTATTAATTTTAAATTCTTGAAAGATAAAAACTAATGTAACATAAAGTTCAATATGAAAATTTGAAAGTTTTGAATGTTAATGTATTTGGATGAGATAAAGTTCAAGGCATTTGTGACTTTGACTTACAACCATCCTGACTGATAGACCTGGTACCTCTATCACGTCACATTTTCTACTGACACTTGACATATTTAATAACACTTTACCTAAGGTGAGAATCTTAATGGTTAATCACCAGCATTACTAATTGACTATAATTTTGCTTTTACAAAGTCTCTCTCAAAGAACCAAAAAGGCAAAGTTGATTTTTGCCAGTTAACGCAGGAGAATTTATTTGATGATTGTACCTTTTGTAACATAATGTGATGTCACCATGCAACAGAATCCTTGCATAAAGTTTAGAAAAATGAATTCCTAATAGTGTAGATACTTTATATCTTTAACATGGAATATTTGAATAATTTTATTTCCATGAATTTAAGTATTTAAAATTGATAGTCAACTGCATTTTATTACTGATAATGTAAAATACCAAACATAAATAATATTCTTTACATTTCAGTTAAAACGATCTCTCTAACCTACTGTAGGAATTATCTTCACAGGTAGAGGCATGTGGATATTAGTGATTATTTTTGGATACTGAAGTATTAATATGTATAGTTTGAATCAGTTTGAACCTTTCACATCTAATTAAAACAGGGACATGCAACAGAGCCATATAGTATTACAAATATTCCCTCTCTTTAAGAGAGAAAAATTACATCTAAAAACCCATAAGTCCTATATACTAAGAAGGCCAAATCATCCATATCATTGAACTTGAATTTAATGCTGATATGTAAGGATATATCAAAGTAGAAATGATGTAAAAGGTACATAAATCCTACTTTTTTTACTTATAGAATTTTAAGCAGGAGGAAAGGATAGAGGAACAGATTGAAGACTGCCTGGCATCTTCCCATGGGCAGAATATCAAAGTAAGAGAGATGATCGATCTGATAAGGGAAAAACTGAACCAAATAGGTCCTTCCGTGCCATCCTCAAATCTCATAGCAGCACTCACGCTGCTTATGATACTGAGTGTAATAGGGTGAGGTGTGGTGTGAAGGACACTCTGAAGTGTTACCTGCAGCAGCCTATTTTGACTGAGACAATGTGAGCTACTGCCAGACACATGCACATACCAGGGAGCTGTAACATCTGCATGGGGGCAGGGGCTGGGGATATAGCTGAGTGGAATAAGCGCCTGCCTAGCAAGCGCAGGGTCCTGAGTTCGATCCCCAGTACCGCAAAAAAAAAAAAAAAAAAAAAAAACATCTGCATGGGGATAAATGTAACAAGAAACAATGGTGCTCTTGTTAATTTTCAAATAACTTCAAGATAGTGGCCAAACAGCCATGAACTATTTACAGGGCTCTTGTGAGTGTGGGCTCTGTGAAACTATAGTGTCACACCCCCACGAAGCCAGCTCAGCATATACGAAAACAATAATAACCTAAGTGTGACAGAGTCCACAGCAGGATTAGACGCTGTCTATCTGGAAACTTGGGTAGTCAGTAACTAAGACAGAAATGAATTGCCTACTGGAGATTTTAAGACTACTAGAATTGAAATGGCAAGTAGAAACACTGAAATACCACCAAGGATTTGGAGGCAGATTTATTTAGGTCTATGAGCACTGATCAACATGATTTCCAAAATATCAGGCCCTTATTTCTGGTGGTCTAGGGCTCATATGGGATAAGCAAGCAGGAAATACAGAAGCAGAATGGCTTTCAACTGGGGATTGGTTCTTACAATGTGCATCATATGCATTATAGTGACCAGCCACTTCTAACAAATTAAAGTAACTGTAACTCTAACAGGAACTGTAACAGGAACTACTACCTGAGCAACAGACAAAGTGAAGTATACTGGTTGTGGGTTGGAAGCATCTTCTGCTACAGAATAACACAAGAAACTAAATATATCTTAGAATCTCCTTCTGCTACAACATAAAGCAGACCATCTTCCACACTTTTAGGCTTTTTGAAAAAGAAAAGATTAAAGTAGCAAGGAAATCTGAGACTAGACATTTATCCTGCAATAAAATATTTATTTTATTTATTTATTTTTTTTAGAAACATAAAAGTACAAAAACATATTGACAAACAGACACCCATTATCATAGAAAATAGTACAATCACAACTAATCTATAGACAAGGTGATATGGTCTCAACAGCAGTTGTTGCTTTATCCATTGATATCTTCGAATTGTAGATGTATGGACCCATATACAGACATGCAAATTTAGTCAGACCGTTGATCCTCTCAACAACAGAAAAAAAAAACAAAACACAAGAACCAAAAATCCAAAGACAAGAAAGAAAACAGGCATACATCAACAACAGCAACAACATCAACAACAACAACAACAGAAGAAAGCACCGCTTGTTGCTGCTTTACATATTGATATTTTCGAAGTGCGTGTTCAGGCTAACACATACAGATATACACTATTAATCTAATATCCTGTCATCGATTATTGCTTAGCATTAAGTGATATAATACAATAGTAGAACCATGTTAGCCCTCCTGCACATATGTATATTCATATATATTCCTCTATACATACATACATACATTTTTGTCTTTTTCTTTTCTCCTTTCCTTCGTCCCATCCATT
>PVLD010015993.1:0-46602 GCA_004027595.1 Dinomys branickii | reverse complement strand
GGAGAGTTGGTGCATGTGTCTATTGCATTATTCCTCCTTTCTCTGCCCTCACCCTCCCCTCTCTCTTCCCTAAGGTCCTTTTCGCATCTCTACAGTCTTAACTCTGAATAATTTAAATTTAAAAAGCACAAGTTAAACTTCATTACAAAAAGGGACTCAGGTGACTGATCTACAGCACAGGCTTAAATCCCCTTGAAGCCCTGGTACCCACCAAGAGCCATGCAGGTGACACACAACCCAGGCCTTCTCACCATAAATAAGAAATTAAATGAATTCTGTGCCCTCAGCCCTTTTTTAGATGGAACATTGTATGGAGTGATGAAAACATTTTGTAGTTATTCTGTGACTATTTGTTTAATTCAGCCTTAAATTTGTTAGGGGAATTTAATCAAATTTATAACACAGGTGTAGGTATAAAGAAAACTAGCTTTCAAAGTATTGCTTAGTAAAAATCAGTGTAATAAAAAAGGTATCATTTCATACATAAGTCCTTCAGACACTGATTCTTAATGTAAACTCAAAGGTACCACTGGCTAGTTTTTATGTGATATCTTTTCATACTTTGCAGTTATAAATCAAAAGAATTTTACATAAAACATTAACATTTTAAATATAGAATTACATGTGATTCATAACTTCTCATATTTAAAGATAATGTTTTTTTAACTGAATTAAATCAGTTACATTATGAGGGGTTTTTTTTAGGCCAAACAAAATCTTATTTGAAGGAGCCAGGTATGGACGTACATGCCTTTAATCTCCGGTACTGGGAAGGTAAGGCTGGAAGATCACAAACGTGAAGCCAGCTTGGGCAATTTAGTGAGACTGTATCCCCCACTAATATTTTCAAAAATGTTCAGGATGTAGTTCAGTGTTCCCTGGGTTCAGTCCCAGTACTGAAAAAAAAAATCTTTCACTAGTTAGAATTTGGTACTACTAGACTGTCCTCAAATTTTTATATGGTAATCTTTGAGTAGTGATAATACATAGATGATTTTGGGTTTCTTTTTGTGTGTGTGTTTACTTTTCAAGTTCCTCCAAATTCCTTTTCTTGATTTAGAATTGGTTAAAAAAAATTCAGCCTAAAGTATTTCTTTTGCACATACCTCACAGCTCATTTTTATTACTCTGTTTTATTTAGGGGAAAATGGCCTTACTGGCCTCAGATAGTTGCTTTATCAGATGCAGTGAAGCAGGGGATATAGAAGCAGAAGTAAAACAGCAGGAGAAGAAATGGTAAAGGTGATCACAACAGCTCTGTCTAGTTTGCTGTGTGTCGTGTGTGTGCTGTGGCTGTGTCTCTGTAAACCATTTGTCCTTTACTGTCACCAAGACTTACTAGCTTCTTATAATACAATGGACCCTTGATGCACAAACAGTTCGTTCACAAGTTCTGGTTGTAACTTGAGTTGGTCGTAAGTCAAGAATATTTTTCCCATAAGAAATAATGGAAATAGCCATAGTGCATTCCACACCTCCAAAGCCATCCCTTAATTAACTTTTTCATAATAAAAAAGAATTGTATAATTGCATAATTTATCAGGAACTCCAATAATTTTCCTTGTATATTGCCAAAAAGTTATAAAATGTGCTTAGTTCACCAGAAACAACAATTTCATGCTGTACTCACCATTCAAGTTAACATCTTCAGCTTGCAGGAAGGGAAAATGAAATGAAAGGTAGTTATTTACAAAGAGAGTCCCCTTCCATAGGAACATCAGGAATGCATCTCTGTGGTGTCCTGTCTGTACTTGGGAGAGCTTGTAGCCCACTGGCTCACTAGGTCTCTGCCTTTTCAGAACTAAAACCTGATCTGAGGTTGTCTCTTTCTCTCTTTTCTTTAATACTAACTGTTCTGTAGCATGACATGACATTGTCATTAAGCACGTGGATGCAGTGGTTGGCTGTTCTGCGTCTGGTTGGGACCTCCATGAGTGTCACTCAGGTCATCTCTTCAGGGCTTCAAGTGTTTCAGAAACATGCGGCTGCGCTGATTGCTGCTGCCTGTACCCCCCAAGCTCTGGGGAGCTGCGAGGCCACTGCTCTGCTGCTCAGCCAGAGGTGTGGAAGTTCCTCCGCGCATTCCTCCACCAGGTCCCCAGCATCATCACTGTCTGCTTGCAAGCCTGTGGCTCTGCTGCAGTGACAGCATCAACCACAGGAATAGCTAAAGGCTCAGGCTCCTCTACACAACCTTTAAAGTGTCTGTCGTGTAATTTTAGGCCATGGTTTCTTTCAGCAGATTTCAGTGTCCTTAGAGACATTGGCCCAAGGTTTTTCAGTTAATCCACAGAGGAAAGGATGTTGTAATGCTCCTCCCAGAACTCAGAAACACACGGGTTTAAGGGTTAAACCCATATCTGAGACCTTCTGGAAGCACTTCAGGAACAGTTCCTCAGTGTATAGCTTCTTGAAGTTAGCTGTAACCTACTGGTTATAGGGTGCAGTGCAGGAGTTTTATTAGGTGGATGCAACTTGACTGAGAGCCAAAAGAGTTTTTCAGCCAATTCTTGCAAATCTTGTGGGTGAGCAGGAGCATTGTCCATGATGAGGAGAGCTTTGAGTGGTGAGGCTTTGTCCTCTAGATATTTCTTAACAATAGGAGAGAAAAATCTTGATATACTCAAGAAGTACTCTTCTCATGAAGACTTTTGTGTTAGATCTGTACATGACCCCTAGCCTATTCTTCATGACTTTTGTGAATACTCCAGGGGTCTCAGAGTGATAAGCCAAGAGAGGTTTTATCTTGGTCACTCACATTGGCACATGGCAAGAAAGTTAGCCTATCTTTCATAGGCTTGTGGCCTGGAGGTGTCTTTTCTTCCTGGATGATGTATGTTCTCTTGGGCATTTTCTTCCCCAAAAGGCCATATTCATCACAGTTGAAAGCTTGATAAGAACAAAAGCCATTTCTCTGTGTCATATTTCAAAGTAGTGTATGTAATTTTCAGTAGTCCTTTCATCAGTGCTGTCTGCTTCAATGTGCCTAGTTGTGGTCTGAACCCCAGTTTTCCCTTTAAAATTGTGACCCCTCCCCTTACTGGCATGAAATATTTCACCACTATCACTTGTTGATGGATTGTCCTTTATAAGATTGCATTTATAGCCCTGGCTTTTTCACAAATTATAGACTCAGGCTAACACCTGCCATCTGCCTCCTGTTTATCCACACTGACAACCTCACTACCTGGTCTAACAGTTGATTGTAACTTACTAATTTAAGTAACACTTTTAGCAACACTAGCTTCCTTATACAATTCTTTTCTGTATACAGTTGTTGAGATGGTGCATTTTGACATACTGTTCGTATTAGCAAGATCAGTTGCATGAACACCACTCTCATATTTCTCCCTAGTTTCCTTCTTCTCATTTATGATTGTTTTCTTTACCTTCCCTTCCTTCCTATACTTTGTCATAGCCAAAAGGCCAAGCAATTCCTTCATTAGCTTTTTTTCCTAGGTTTTCATGGGCCTTTTTTTTTTTTTTTTGTACTGGGAATTGAACTCAGGACCTCATGCTTTCCAGGCAGGCACTGTGCCACTGAGCTATGTCCCCAGCCCTGTGCAGGCCATTTTGATAGCAGTAATCATAGCGAGTATATGAACCACTGACTGAAATTAAGTCCATAAATGCGCATCTGGGCTTCGACTGGTGCTTACATACACTTACTTAGGTTTTATGGCACTGTGAGTCTTTGTTTATGACTGCACAAGTTGCCAGCATTCGGGTTGTAACTAAAGACTTTGTTGTTTTTTTTTTTTTTTTGGCGGTACTGGGGATCGAACTCAGGACCCTGCGCTTGCTAGGCAGGCGCTTATTCCACTGAGCTATATCCCCAGCCCTGTAACTAAAGACTTTGATCATGAGTTAAACCAAAAATTCCAGTCATAACCCTAGTTGTTTGTATGTGAGGCTGGTCATAACTCAAGGGTCCACTGTATTATGTCCCAAGTAGATTTTTTAAATACAGATTCCATAATTGATGGTTTAATTTGTATGTTTTAAATTACGCCATCTGTGAGCACTTTACTATTATTGTAATCTTTTTCTGAGTAGTGTCATGTACGTTTTAGACCAATACTTTCTTTTCCCCCTCCTCCATTTAAAAAATTTTAATTTTAAAGTAGTGTTCACAGAACATTTAAAGATATACATTTTTCATCCACCTTGTTCACATGGCTCAATCAATACTGTCTCCCACCCCTGCTCCTCCTTTTTTTATAGTCTAATATTTTCTTCATAAATACATGAATATATTTATAATTTTCTACCTTGAATGTTTTCCTTAATCGTATACCTTGGAAATCTTTCCCTATCAGTCTATATGTAAAAAGTTCTCTCTTTCCTACCCTTTCCCCATCTTCCTCTTTCCTTTCCTTTTTTTTAAATAGTTACATAATATTCCATTTTAGGGACATACTTTATTTAAGATCATACTCATATAGATGGAAATGTAGGATGTTTTCAGCCTTTTATTCCTTTTTGGAGCTTTTTATTCTATGGCACTTAATTTGAACCATGCATCATTTTGTAGGTGTGCAAATATCCAGCAGTAAATTCCCAGAAGTATAACAGGATCAAGGAGTCTGTGCATGTATGTTATGGTAGATATCCTAAGTTCTCTTCCATTAAGGTTATACAGAATTATGTTTATACCTACATATATAAGGTTAGAGGGTTATTTTGTTTACTACCTGACCACCATAATGGGCTTATAGGAAACATGAAAGTCACAGAAAAACTTTTAGGGTTGTAGCACTCAAATTTTTGTTTTCTTTATGAATACATGTACTTTTTATATAAGGAGAAACAGGAAGCACAGGGCAAACATTAGTTGCTAAGGTACAAATAAAACTTCGTTATTCTAGGTGAACTTTCCTTATCCTACTCTTTGTTTTACTTGATTGTGAAAGTTATACAGACATCTTCATGTTAAGGTGAAATTTTAAACAAAATCACATGATAGTTTAGTTCAATCAGGTAGTTAACAAAAAATATGATGAAGGCCCTTAAGATTTAATTTTTTCAGAATCCACTAGATCCTTACTGATAATTTTTATAAAATCCATTAGATCCTCAATGACAGTACATAAAGTGTGTCTAACTGTCATGTTCTTGTTGCATTATTTTTTTTATTCTTCACGTTGTATTCCAGTAATGAGTGTTCTGAACCTGCCCTAGTTTTCTCTGTTGGGAATTACTGGTTGCAGCTAGCCTCATTCAGATTTGCTGTGTTCAATATAAAGCATTAAAAAATTCACATTTTTCTCTACTACCAGCCTAATGTATAACTACCAAATTTCTGTATATGTTTTGTTAAGTTCCTTGTCATATATTTGCTTTTATTGTCAAGACGTTCTTTGCATAGTAGTTAATTTTATAATATTTTAGTATTGTTCTTCCTTGAAAAGTATTGCTGATATTTACAAGCAAGAATGATAATTCTATTAACTCTTTTTTGACCCTTTGGATTTGGCTGATGGAAAACTACCTCCTTAGAGTATAGAACAGGAACTAGAAAATTCACTGCATTTCTTAGAGTTTTACAAAAGGCGTTTTGACTGTCAGATGTCTCATTTTAATCTAAGACTTAGGTATTCTTTTACTTTCAAAACTGAAGTGTTAGTCTTTATATTTTTCAATTATGTGAACATAAAATTAACCAAGTAGTTGAGCACTCTGCTGAATGAGGTGCAGGCACTGCTGCCTTTCATTGTCATAGCACTCTTGTGAGGCAGCTGTTGTCTTCACTTCACAGACAAGGAAATAGCCTTCAGTCCTCCATACATCATAACCTTCCACTTCATGAAAATCATAGAGCTAAATACAGAAAGACAGAATGTATACCCAGGCTCAGCTGACTGACTCCAGAAGCTGCTCTTGTCGTCTGTAACACACTACTTCTTAGAGATAGCCCACTAGGAAAATGATGGAGGATCTCTCATTTACCCATATTTTTTATTTATATTCAATTTTATTGTATCATACTAACATTTTATCTGCATTTTATTATAAAACTGTTACAGACAGATATTTGTGTAGTGCTGTGTATTTTGTAGGGAAAGATACTCCATTGTGTTTATGATGAACATAGTTTTCAAATGAAGTACCATAAGATTTCCCTGGGTCTTGTTTAGTTAAGTACAGTATGGCAAGCTCTGATGAATGATTAGCAAGGACTCTTTCCCCTTACCAAGTATATTACAGGCTTTGCTATACTTCATTAATCATCTCCCTTGTGACATGGCCTTGTCCACCAGAACACAGATCCCTCCTGCCTACCATAGTCTTTGAACCAGAACTGTTACACACACCACTGGTACAAATACACTGCTCATCACTTTCTAAGCAATCTCAGCATTGGACTGTGGACTACACGACCCACTCTGGAGGCATGGATCCTTCGAGTTACAAATTGTTAGATCCCTGGGTGATCCTAGTTGCCGTACCTGAATAAGTTCATTTTTAGCACGTGATAGTAAACATTTGCCCACCCTTATGAGGATATAAGGAGGACTCAAAGGAGGTGGATTCTAATTCAGTAAAAACAAATAGTGTTATGGTTAAGTTTTAAGATGTTCAGTAATCTTCTGTGCTAAGTAAAATAGTTACTGTCTTAAACTCCATCTAATGAAATTAACACATTATCAGTGAAGATTTCACATTAGTATATTTACTTTAAAGATAAAATTAAAGTATTGTTTAATTGCTCTCAGGAGGATATGATTTGTAAAATATTTTCAAATAAGTTTTTCATTAGTGTTTCTGGCACAAGGGCTATCTTACAGAACCATATAATGGGAGTTACTTACTTATAGATATGAAACATCAAACACATATCCTGAGTAAGAAAGTGGGAAAAGAAGATAAATGTATCACCTGTTGAGGTCTCATTTCTAATATCCAGATTAGATCCTGTGCTGAAAAGGAAACCAAGAAGAGAGATGACCTCCCAGAAGACAAAGGGAATGTAAAACAGTGTGAAGTCAACTACGCGTGTGTATTCTCCTCTGAAACCCACAATTCTGACAGTAAAGCACGTAAGACACTTCTACACTAAAACACCTGAAGGACAAGAAGAGGCAGCATATTGTAGATTGTAGGACACAGCATTCAGCTGAATGCTTTTCCCAAGGCTTCAGTTTTCCTAATATCCTGCTGGTTCACAAAGCTGAAGTCACTTGGTTACTCAGTTCTTCTTGTTCCTTTTTTTTTTTTTTCTTCAACTGGAGATTGAACCTGCAGCCTTAATACTGAGCTACATCCCTACCCTTTTTGTTTTTTGCTGTTAGACAAGGTCTTGCTAATTTTCCCAAACTTGCAGTCCTCTTGCCTCAGCTCCCAAAGTGCTAGGATTACAGGCATGTACCACCACACTTGGCTCCCTGATCTTTAGGAGAGTTGCTATAGTACTGTCCAGGCACCATTCATTTTCAGAACACAGGACTCTGACCTGTATTCCCTGGTAGAAGGGAGCTTTGCAGAGCTATACAAACAACATACTTCTTGGTGGTAGATTCTAAATATCCTTTGTAGTTAAAAAGTTGTTATTAAAGAAATACAGTTAGGCTGGGCGTAGTGGCGCACACCTGTAATCCCCAGCACTCGGCAGGCTGAGGCAGGAGGATCACTGCAAGTTCGAGACCAGCCTGGGCTACAAAGTGAGCTCAAGTCCAGCCTGAACTGCATAGTGAGACCCTGTGTCAAAAAGGCCAAGAAAAAGAGGAAAGAGTTAAGATTTTTTTTTAAGTGAGGGGAAAAAACTTTAATAGTATTTTTAAATTCATCAGGAAGTGTGTGTAATCAAAGTTTGAAATATTATTCAACAAAGATACTCACTTTACAGAGAAAAACTTTAGAGTTTCCAGGACCATAAACTTAAAATCAGTAAAGAAGACAGTAAAATTCTTAAAAAGGCTTGGAAAGATGGATTTTTGCATGAGACACTTCTGGACAGGTAAATACAGATATACAGTTTTCCAACTGTTTCAGGTAGCCAAGAGGTAGCACAGATAAACCTATATTCTTTTTAAAGTGCTATAATTTTCAAACTTTTTATTTTTATTTCTAGCTTATGTACATGGCAAAATTACCAGGAGAGGACATCATAAGTCTGAAAAAAGACTGCAAACTAAGAATATCTTAAGTCTAAAGCTAGTGTCTGAAGTACTTACATACTTTATTGTAAGAAATTAGTGTGTAATTGAAAGAATTTTATAAACTTTCATTTGTAACTATTGGAACCAGAGTTAGAAAGTTGTTTAGCACATTATTCATATTTGTTCATTTCTGTTTCTCCTTAAGTAATGTGTTAAGTCAGTGGTGATGAACCTATGGCACACATGCCACAGTGGGCTGTGTATCCTTGAAAGCTCTAAAAGGATCGCAGTCACTCTCTTAGGTTAATAACATAAAAATAGAGGCTGAGCTGTGTGCTTACATCTACAAATTGTCAGATTTAAAGAAAATTTGGTAGTGTTCTGCTACTCATTCATATTCTGTTTGCAAAAATATCCTTAACCTTTCTTTTACATTACCAGATAAAGATACAGTTAATATTATTTCCTGTTAACTAGTTGATGGGGTTCTTAACAGAAATCAGTAAATAATATAAGCATTTTTTCCAACTGAGTAAATTAATATATAACCTAATGAGAAATAACAAAGAGGATATATAATACAGTCAGGGCATGAACTATAGAGTAGAATAAGCTATTTGTCCTGTAACATTAACATTATAAAAATACAACATTTCTACCCACTAGCAATTTAGGGCAGGCTTAAAGTTCACACGTAATTAATTTTAAATTACTATTGTGAATTGAAAAAGCCCTTAGGCAACATTTATTAATTTTAGGAAAAAAGATTTCATAAGATTACAGTCAGTTTTATATAAAAAAGTTGAAAAGTAAAAATGCAATGTGTTATAACAAAAACTGAACACAATTTCTAAGCATGAATTATATTTCGTAGCACTTGACTGTATATAGCGTTTATGTCTCACATTGATTACTTTTTGTCTTAAACAGGAGAGCCAAGTTGAAAGCTGATACTGCAAATGACCAGGATTGTTGTTTCAGCCTACTCTTTTTGTTTTTTCTGAATAAAATATTCAGTGGTAGTGCTTTATATAATTCTTGGGCTGTTGTGGAATTATTGCTTAATTAGTGTCTAGCTTCACCAAGACTAATAGAGTTTAGCTCAGATTCTTCTTGGGTTTACTGGTTTATTTAGTTAAAGGAAGTATTTCCTATGGAAATGAAACTTACAGTTCACATGTAAAGTACTATAGATTTTTTTTCCTGGATTTCCTGTCTTAACACATTAGGTGCTACTCTAAGAAACTTGTTTCCCATGCTACTTGTGGAATGTTATATTATTATTTCTATACTTGATATGATGGATACTTAATCAGTACCTACATGATGAAGTTAAAACTGTCAATCTAATGAACCAGCAAGGCTTTCAGTGTTGTTCTTCAGTCTTTCATCATAGTCTCAGGATAGAACCTAGGGCCTTGCACATGCTGGGCAAGTGCGCAGTCACTGAGTTCCATCATTTGGCCCTGCCTGGACGGTTCAAATATCAGAACAGGGATTAGGCAGTGTCTTGGTTACTTTTTTCTCATTGCTGAGACAAAATACCCAACACCCAAAATGAAGGAAGGAAAAGTTTATTTAGCTTATAGTTTTTGGGGGTTTCAGTCCATATTTGGCTGGTTCTGAGGCACAGGGGCACATGGCAGAGGGCAACAGTTCATGGTGGAAGTACACAGCAAAAACAGCAAGAGCAAAAAACAAGGAATGGCAGCCAGCAGCCTCTTTCTCTCTCATACATATACAAACTATCCGCCCTAGGGCAGGTATAGCTCTCACACCCATAATCACAGCAAACTATCCGCCCTGGGGCGCATATAGCTTTCACATCCATAATCCCAGCATTGGATCATGGATCAGTCATAAACTCTACAAGTCACCCCATAACTGCATGAGGATTTTGGGGGACATGCAGACACAAACCATAACAGGCAGACGAAGGAATCCTGTTTTAGGCAGTAGGATGGAAAGTGGTGCTGTTACCAAAGGAAGACAGGCTTTGAACAGAGACCAGAGGAGTAACCTTAGGAAATCCCTTAATTAGGACAGTTTAGCCAGGATGGATATGTGTATGTAATGCTTTCATCCTGACTTGTAGACTGGAATGAGAGCCACTGAAGAGGTTCAGACACTTAAGGGTTGCCACCGTCTGTACTTCTGAATTCCTGAAAATAATATTCTGGATGTCATCTTAATTCCATTGAATGTTCTAAATCCGGATTGTATATGAAATGCCTGGATTCCATGGGAAATTCTGATTCAAGAATGAAGTTGGCAGAGTGTAAACCATGCGAGGTTGGTGTCTGTGGTCTTAAAAAATCATGCTGAATCTGATGTACAAGGGTGGTTTAGACCTGGCCTAACCTGTCAGGTCCTATCTAGTGCTAGCCTTTATATTCTGTCACCAAATGTAGAGTTAAACGGACTCTCAACAAGCAAGGTAGCTAAGTATTAGTGTCCATTTTATGTAGCAATTCTTACTGAAGGTCTAGCTGTAACATAATCTTCTCTTCTAATAGTTGGATAATCCTGTGTTGCGTTTTCCTTCTTCTGATCTTTGGATTGGGACCATGCTTAGCTTACTACTGGAATCCTCTCAAAGCAGCAGTACTTATTCTTAATCTGGGGCAATTTTCTCCTGTAGGGGACATATTTTAATGACTGGATGCATTTTTATTTGGAACATTTAAGAGAAAATGGGAAAAGAATGGGGATGTTGTTAAACATCCTACCAGGCACAGGATAGCCCTTCACAACATGGAATTTTCCAGCCCAAAATGCTAATAGTTTCCAGGGTATGAAACTAATCTACAGCTTGATCTGTTTCCCTGCTTTTGCCAACTCATTCCTTTAAAAAAATAATTCAGTTTATATCCATAAGAACCACTTGAGGCACCTGGGGATTTGCAGCCTGGGGATTTCCAATATAGATTTCCAAGATACATTCTTTTTTTTTTTTTTTTTTTGCTGTTTTTAAAAATTTTACTTAGAACGCCTACTTGGAGAAGTCCAAGATACATTCTTAAAGATGCAAGCTTAGTATGTCTAGGGTTGGTCTTACATTTTGCATTTTAACAAGTACTCCAGGTTATTTTGAAGCAAGTGGTGAGAATTATACTTTGATGAAGAGTGCCTTCAGGGGATTAAATCTTGATTCCAGTAGTTAGCTTGGTACCTAAGACCAATCTGCTCACTAACTGATTTTCCTGGAATAAACTGTCTGCCTGCATTTCTGCACATAATATGTTCCTTACCTTACCTTCATATTCTAGTTCCTGCCCCTGTTCCAATGAACAAGCCTAATTACAGGTTCTGACTAGACAATAAAGACTAAAGATATGCATTCTCTTCTTTCATGAGTGATAAAACAATGAAGGACAGGACAGATAGTTGATACTGTTCTTCCAGTTTCTCCCATGACAGTTTATACCAAGAGTCTGAGCACCGCAGTGAGCCTGGAAGAATGACAGAGGTTAAGAATGAGAACATCTTTGGTGGAGAGCGTAGCTTCCTCCTAGGGTGCTTGCTAGCACGCACAAGGCTCAGGGTTTGGTGTCTGTCAGCGGGGTAAAAAGCATCTGAAAACTGTCATGCGTACATTTTTCCATCTTTTACATAAGAGTATAGAAATTTGTTTAAAGCATTACTGGAATGCAGATACATTCATGCCTCTGACTTACTAGCCTAGTAACTTAGAAAAAAGTTAAGATTATGTAAAAGTGCTAACCCAAAAGAGAATACTCAGTTTTCTCAGATTAGGTCAGTTCAGTTATTCCTTCCATCTTAATGTTCACGGACACACTTAGCATCTTTGCTGTTAAACATGAAGCAACTTTAAATTATACATTATATTTTTACACTTACAGATTTCCACTGGCTCATCGGGGTTAATTTGGAGTTGGTTTTCACTAATTGCCTCTTCTTTAAGTATGTTTTTCATGTTATACTTCGACTATATCCTGAACATGATAGAAACTATAGGTGTTGCTGCTCTGAAGACTTTTTTTGTTCTTTTATTTGTGTTGTAGCCAATTAACTTGGTTGAACTCGAGCTCCAAAGTCAGTCTCCTTGCAGTTCACAACATATGAAGTCTCCCATCAGTTCTTGTGGTTTTAACTGGGACCTTGAAGTCAGCAAAACGTGTTAAGCTCCGGGATCACCGTGAGGACTGAGCAGCACGGCTCCCGGTAGCTCTCTCCTTGGCAGGACTGCCTGCTCAGATTCCACATGCATTGGTCACTCCGATTCCTTGGATAGTAAGACCTGGGTACTTACATCATTTCATGATTCAGTGGCACTGTGTGGGGCTTGCCCTACTATTTTAAAACTACAGTTTCCTTTTAATAGAGTTAGTGCCCCTTTACGGTCAGACTGCTTTTCATCACTTTCCGTTAAGTTTAGATCATTTTAAAAATTTACAAAATTAGTAGAACATGATAATGTTTATACTGAGAAGAGAAATATCAAAACTGGCTTTCTCACAATACTGTTCTTCTATGGTATTGTTATAATAATCATTAGTTGAGAAGCTCAATGTATGTGAGTTCCACAATTTCTGTAAGCTTGCAAATGTTGAAATATGTTTCATTCAATGAAAAGATTAGAAACAAAATTAGAAGCATTCCATATAGTAATGCCCTTTTCTCCACCCACTTATTTTCAGCTATTTAAAAAGTACATATTTCATTATGGGAACTTGACAGTATTAAAGCAGATTGTGATTTTTGACCCACGTTTTGAGTTTTGATTTCTTATTCTGTGGTTGACAGCAGTCTCTAGCTATTTTTCATATATAGTATTTCTGTTTACTTTTATGCCAAAGGAATGCTCTTAAACCTTACTGAGGCTTTTTTATAATAGGATAAAAGTTAGCCTCTTTTCCATTTAGTCTTATTTCAAATTGGTTGATACTATTTTATTTTCAGAGTGTGAAGCGATGACTTACAAATTAACATCTGCAGGTAGGTGGCTATTTTTTGTACACAGTGTTTGCATATCTGAGAAGGTTTTGCAGTGTTGTCCTGAGCGCTCCTGTAGAAGAAAGCATACAGCAGTACTTACGTTTAATTCCTATTGGTAGGCCACGAACTCTTAAGAAAAAGAACAAAGAAAACAGTGCATATCTCTTTATTCCAATCAGTTCTTGACTTCAGACATTTCTCTGAATACTGCCTGACAGAGTTAAGCTGATTTAATCACATGTCTGATTGTGAGTGTGCAGCTGCAGTCAAGTAGTAAAAATGCTCAATGTTTAAACTTATACTCTTCTGTGTTATCCCTCGTGCTTCTGTCACTAAGTTATTCACTTCTTACCTTACTGTTAAATACATTCCTCTATGGTTGTTTTTGGGTGTTTCATTTTTTAATACCAGAAAACACAATGCAAAGGTGGACTGAGGCTCAAGGGAATCTAAAATTAAGGTAATAGACTCATTCAGTCTTAGGTTTCTGTGTGTGTAAATTGCTATGTAAAGCATAATAACTCGTTTCAGATAACAGTTGACCTTAGACGAACCTAGGCTTTTTTGTTCATTCATGTCTTGTCTTGTTTTGTTTTTATGGTGCTGAAAACTGAACCCAGGGCATTTGTTCCATGGTGAGCAAGCCCTTGTACCACCGAGCCATGTCTCCCATGCAGCCCTACTTTAGCTCCTCAGACCTATAAATTGTACCTTATCTTTCAAGCACAGCATCAGCAACTGTTTGTTCTTTAGGAAAATAATTACCCCATACTCATCTTATGTTCCTTTGCTCTTTATTTTAGCCCCCAAATCTTGAAGGTGTATATAGTCCACTGCTGCCTGTTCAACTTCTTCCACCTCTCTATTTACTATGACCTACTTTTTTTGATCTGTGTTTCTTTTACTACCACAATTGCATTTCATACCAGTGTGTTTCTTCCACAGCAATAGAGAAATGAGCAAAGATTTGAGCATCTGGAAGAAGGGTAAACAAAAGCTGGTCTTGGTAGTGCATTTCTGTAACCCTAGGCTTTGGGAGGCTGAGACAGAGAATCCCCCAAGCCCAGGTGTTCAAAGCCAGCTTGGGCAACAGAAAGGAGCCTCTGTCTCATACTCCCCACAAAAGGAAGTAAATTTACATTTGAATCTCCTCTGGAAATGCCCCTTCTTATTTTTTCCTAACTGAATTCAGGTCTCATTCCAGTGTACCCAGAGTTGGAGAATTATGCTCCATGGCCCTAACTGCTAGTTTTGAAATTTCTCAGTATCCTCATCCATCAGAACAGACTTTGAAACACATACCACCCACACTCAGGACCATGACAGCTCTTCATCAGTGTCCTGCACCATCCTGGAACCTGCTTGTTACCTTTCTCCTTGCTGTCTCCCACCTTCAGTGTTTGCGACTCACCTTAAAAATTCTACTTCCTCAGCTCTTCTTATCTTTTACTCCACTGTGACAGGCCAGTTGAGAAACATTGTGCCTTTGATACTCATTCATGCTAGACTAGAAGTCTTTATCTCTGTCCCATGACTTTCTTGGAGCTTAGCTATTTATTCTTTTAATCCAGTGCATTTTCTTTGAAAAACAAAAAAAAATTGTAGGGTAGGACAGCCTGGGTGGCCTCCAGCTTCCCTCTCCTGGTTGCAGCACCGTACTGTGAGGTGCCCTCATCTGTGCTGCCTGCTGCAGTCCACGCAGGTTTTCAAAGCAAGAAGACTGCCACAACTGTGGCGCACTGCAAAACAGCAACAAGATTATTAAGACAAACAGGCATCACCTGGATGTGATCAACAAATGTATGCTGCAATACAAGCTCCTGGATCTTGCTCCGCTTCTGAACAAGTAGTGGCTTGCAGGTATAGAGCGCTGGGTCTACATGAAGAATGGTCATCGGTTATGCCTTCCTTAGTCCATCTCCAGTAACCTGGTAGCCTTTTACCAGAAATACATAGATGAGCCGCCCAAGAAGATCAAAATATTTCTCAATTCAGTATGACCAGACCCTGCTTGTAGCTCATCCCATCATTTCATGTCCCAAAATTGAGAGACCCTGGTGCCCATCATCACTACCAGAAATTCATTAATTCCATCATGAGAATCGAGGTTTACCTTTTTAACAAGTAATGTGATATTTAAAAGTTAGAAGAGTTTAGGAATATGTTTCCTCAGCTCCCAACAATCTCTCTTATGATTAATTTTCTTGACAGTTTACTTACAAACCTAGTAAGTTATTAGCATTTTAATGCATAATACAATATTATTTAATAAAGTGCTCATAGTTATAAATTTTCATCTCACATCAAACTCAAGGGAAAGTGGAGAGTTTTGTTTTCACAATGCCAGGTCTTCTCAGTAATAAAACATAGTATGCTGCGAACAATATTAAAGATGCTGAGGCTGGCACTCTGCTGCCCTCTCCCATCAGCGGGCCACGTCCCACCCACCCAGTTTTTTTTTTCTATGTCTCTTAATCTGTCGCTGCATCTTAGGATCCCACTGGCCACATTGGATGTGGCAAGAGAAAAGAAGTAAGTAAAGGGGCACTGCAGGCTTCCTGTGTGGTTCAGGGATGCTTGTTTTTGCTTGCTCTGGAAGTGTTTTGTGGCCAGAACCACATGGATGGTGTCCACCTTGGTCCCTGGCTGGTGGTATCCTTGCAGCCAACAGGTTTCTTTTTTGTGTAGTTTGCTGCTCTGCTGCCAGGTACCAACCTGCTCCAGGTACCAACTTCCCCACAGCCCCTGTGCTGTAGTCATGCATAGGAGGAGTCAGTGGAAGCCCCTGGCTATGATTTTGGAGCTTGTTTTCCATTGCCAACACATGAGGTTGCAGGAGCTGCCGGTTTGGTTTACTTTTTCCAGTGTTTGAGGCTGAGCCATGTGCTCCATGGGAGAGTGGGGACTGCCCAAGGGGCTGTGTAGGGCCCACTTGGAAGCGGGCAGCATTTAGTGCCCACTGAACAGGCTTTGAGGGAGATGTGTCCCATGGCATTAGCTAGAGATGTAGGCTAAGCAAAAGGAAACATGCAAAGGGCACAGGATACGGTTTAAATCCATACTTTAATGAAGGAGATTGATCTTTCCCCAAAGAAATTGAGTTTCTTTTGAAGGAAATAGGGTGCGAGGCTTGTTTTCTTTCTGGAGAATCTCAACATCTATGTTTTTCTATGGAGGAAAGGAGAGGGCCTTAAAATGTGATTGGGCCAAGGTCACCAAAATATTCTTTCACCATGTAGTGTGGGATTTGAAAATGGTGGGTTTGCTTTTGAGTGCACTGAGAGAGTCAGGCTTTGCATTCTCACTGTGTGGTCTCTTGCAGTTGGGTCCTGAGTGAGAATCCTGCCGGGCCCAGCACCAGCCTGAGGCTGAGACTCAGAGGAGTTAGATTGTGTTGCAGCCTGCAATGGCTCAGCGCCAAATTGAAACAGACAAGGAGTTCAGTCTTAAATGCTTGCCACACTGCTTGTGTGATGCATAATGTGTTATGGCTTCTTTATACACAACTACAGGAGAATATAAACCCTTCTGGGAGGTGTGCGTCTAAGACAGAGGAAAGGCAGAAAGCCTAGGAAGCAAGTGGTCAGTGTTCAGCCAGCAGTTGTCCCTTTCCCTGGCTCTGTCTTGGTCTGAGCTTACGGAAGTTTTTTCCTGAAGAATGAGTCATTATGGGGCTTTGTAAACAGTATTTCCCAGTTAAGAAAGTGAAAAGAAACTGAGACCCTGTCTCAAAAGAAAACAAACACACACACACCCCTCCCTCAACATGCTCCATTCTCCCAGCTCGGCCTTACACCTAAGGAGGTTCCCTTCCTCAGTCTAGGCCTTACCACTAAGCCGTTGCACTTCCCCAGGCTTTGCTTTACCTTATACCAGCTCCCTTCCCCAGGCTCGGACTTACCCCTAAGCTATCTCCCTTCCCCAGGCTATGCCTTAATCCTAAGCGGGCTCCTTTCCCCAGGTTGGGCCTTAACCCTAAGCGGGTTCATTCCACAGCCTCGGCCTTACCCCTCAGTGAGCTCCATTCCCCAGGCTCAGCTATACCCCTAAGCCGGCTTGCTTCCCAGGCCTCGGCCTTTCCAGTAAGCGTCCTCCATTCTCCAAGCTGGGACTTACACATAAGCGGGGCCCCTTACCCAGGCTCAGCCTTACCTCTAAGTAGGCTCACTTCCCCAGGCTTGGCCTTACTCCCAAGCGGGGTCCCTTCTCAGGCCTCGCTTTTCCACTAAGCGGTCTCCATTCTCCAACCTCGGCCTTCCACCTAAGCAGGCTCCTTTCCCCAGGCTTGTTCCCTTCCCGGGCTCGGCTCCAGCAAGGGCAGAGCATGCCGAGACCTAGAGGGGCCCCGCACTCTGTGTCCCTTCGAATCGCGTACGATCGATCGGCGCAAGCTAAGCACAGCGGCTGAAGAGGGGCGCGTTTCCCTGGAGAGGGTCTGGGCTTGGCGTGCTCTCGGCAGAGACGGTGGGCTCGCTGGGCTTTTCTCTCCGCCCCGAACCCAGCGCGGCCCGCAGGTGGCCACCGTGCCTTTCCTTGCGCCTGGTGTGCAGCGCAGGTGGGGCGTAGGGCGGGACTTGGGTGGGGGCGTGGCGGGGGCGTTTCACCCACAGCCGTGGTCCCGTCCCCGCCCAGGGTGCCAGCTCTGGCCCGCGCCTCTTCTGCCGCCCACCTGGCTAAGCTCCTAGCCCGCGCCTGGTACAGTGGCTTGGCAGGGAGGGGCGGGGTAGCGGCGCTCGGCTCCGGAGGGCGCGGATTGGCTCGGGAGGGTGGGGCGGGGCGGGGTAGCATTGATTGGCTCGGGAGCGCGGGGCGGGGCGGAGCCGCGGGATAGGCTGGGGTGCGCGGGGCGGGGCGTGGTGCTGGTGGCCGCAGGTGAGTCCGGAGGAAGCACCGACCTGCGAGGAGTTGCTCAGTGTCCGAGTCGCGCTAATCCCGGCTCCCAGCTCCGGAGGGCTTAGAGCCTCCAACCAGCCCAGCACCATGAGCGGCGACTTCCGGCGCGTCGCGATACGACGCAAGTCCAATCTGGCCCACCTGACGCCGGGAGTCCCGCGGCCCTGGAGCGCGCCCACCCCGCGAGTGGGGCCGGCAGTGCCGCACTCCCTCGGGGGCCGCGCGTGCGCAGAGCCCTCAGGTGAGCGAGGCTGGCGGTCCGCGGGACCCGGCGCGATCTGCTTCTCGGATTCGGTCTGCGGCGAAGCCTGGCGGCGATCGGCTCGCGGGCACTGGCCTCCGGCTCTGCTGGGCGGAGGCGTCCCGATCTCACCGGGAACTTAGAACTGGGACGCAGCATGGATTTCGTTCCTTTCTTTTTTCTTTCTTTCTTCCCTTCCTTCCTGTTCTTCAAAACTCTGCCTCACACGGTGCGCTGGCTGCCGATCGGCCGGAGACAAACTTCCTCGAGCGGCAGAATGCAAGCGCTCTCCTAACTTCTCACATGTCACGGTTAAGCGCAACTCTTGGTGATTTCAATCGGGTAAATGTTGGCTATTGTAGATGTTCCTGTCTTGTCCTTGTGAACTGTAGGACACGAATGCGCGATGGCTCACAAATACCTGAGCCCCGTAGCCGAGGGCGGAGGCGGCTGTGTGGGAAAATAGGTCAACAGTTAACTCAGTGACAGTGATTTCAGTCTTGGTTTGTTTCCTGAAGAATTGAGTCCCTTGAAATAATTTATGAAACGTCTTGTAGTTTTAGGTTTGATTCGTTCTTAAATGAATGAAAGAATAGTTTCTTTATCAAGTGAAAACGCTTTGCTTTGAAGGTACTTACTGTTTTTCGGTTTAATCGACCCAACTTGCTGTTACATTGTGTCAGTATTGTTTACTTCTTCAAACTCAAAGTTTTTACTGCTATGCCTTTAAGGCTTGAAAGGTAATTACTGTATTTTAATAGGTAGAAGTGTTATTCTCCTATAATATAATCTGTAACATCTGTAGAAGAGTATCATTTTAAAATTTATTTATTTTTAATGAGGATGTGCTTGCAGTATTTTAAATCACTGGGCAACCACACCTTGTTGAATGTGGGGAGGGAAAACCGTTGTAGAAACTGCTTCCTTATTTGGATCGAATCCTCTTCCTTTTGTGGCATCATTTATCATAGAGGCATTCCCCATCAAAAAATAAACCAGATATAAATTCTTGAGAAGTGCCAGAAGTGATTCTTAACATCCGGGGAAATGCTAGTATATGAAAACCACAAAATTTAGATGCATGAGTGTGAACATTAATCGAGATGTAACTTTCCCTGTCTCTCTCTCTTTTTTTTTTTTTTTTTTGGTCTTTTTTGAGATAGGGTCCAGCTATGCAGTTCAGGCTGGCCTTGGGCTCACGTTGTGGCCCAGGCTGGTCTTGAACTTGCAACAATTCTCTGGCCTCAGTGTCCTGGGTGCTGGGATTAAAGGCGAGAGTCACCACGCCCTGCGGGTAACTTTCCCTCTTAAAGAGTAAGTGCTGGGAGTGTAGCTCAGCAGTAGGGCTTTTCCTGGCACCAGCAAGGCTTTGGCGGAGACTACAGCACTACACACACACACAAAAAAAAAAAAAGAATAAGAAACGATCGGTCAGGAACTTAGCAGAGAATCCCCCCAGCAGTGCAGTGCTGTATTCTCTGCTTATGAAATCCGTTATTTTTAGAGTTCTCTAAGTTTTGGCTTAAAATAATATGAAAATAAACTAGGTGTGGTGGTGCATACCTGTAATCCCAGCACTTGGGGAAGCTGAGGCAGGAAGACCACAAGTTTGACCCAGCCCAGCTTGGGCAAATGAGTGTGACCCTGTATCAGAAAGAAAGAGACTAGAGACGTAGCTCAGCACGAGGGCCTTAGCGATGGGAGGGCGCTACCCTCCGTGTGCCCCATATGTACCTGAGTGTGACGCTCTGCCTGAAGCGGCGCGGGGAAGGGAAGGCAGTAAGGCACAGCTTTAGAGTTTAGCAGCTCTAAACTCAGGTTTAGAGTTCTAGTTCCTCTTCCATCACCAGGTGTGAACTGGACCAGTTTCTTAACTTTTCAACTTTTCATCTGGACAGTAGAAGTGACAGTCCTTTCTGTGGTTGCCAGCGACATTCTGTACAGTTCTATGGGTAGATGACTGGCGCAAAACAAACTGCTGGGTGGCATCACATCAAGGACTCGCTGCTTATCTATGTCCCAAAAAGCCTGGCACTGCTAGGACAGGAGACAGTCCATAATGCTTCTTCTAAAAATTGAGCTAAGCTGACCTTGAATTTACTGTGTAGCCCAAGCTGGCCTCAAACTCAAGACTTTGATTTGGGGGGCTGTAATAGTCAAAATATCCCCTTTCCAAGCCTAAAGAGCCTCTCAAGTGCTGCCAACTGTGTTTTCTGTGTGACGAACCATGCTGTGGTTACACAAGTACATGTGTGTAAACGTACTTGGGAACGGTTCTCCTCGGTAGATAATAGGCTGCTCAATTTACTGCTGAGGAAATCGAGGACAGCACTGAGCTAACATGGTCAGGCTTGTGAACTGACTTGGAGGCAGGGTTCAAATCTGTGTCTGGCTTCAGAGGCGATGGTCTTGCAGGGCCTAAAGCAGCCTCTTAGGGAGTGAGGCATCTCCTAGTCTTAAGCAAATGGTGAAAAGCCGTGAGGAAAGAGGGCGATAGAATAGATACCAGGTCATCTTTAGGCTTGGAAAGGGGATGTTTTGACTATTGTGGCCCCTCAAATTAAAGTTTAAAGATCCGAAGTCATTTGATTATTCTTTAAAGCAATTTTTTAGCCCAGCACAATGGCACATTGTAATCCTAGCCACCTAGGAGGCTGAGCCAGAAAGATTGCAGTTTGAGGCAGCGTGGGCAACTTAGCAAGGCCTTTCCTCCAGATTAAAATGAGAAAGGGCTGGGGATGTAACTCCGTGGTATAGGCTGCTGGGTTTGATTCCCCAGCACCCCATTGTCTTTTTTTTTTGGTACCAGGAATTGAACTCAGGGCCTTGTGCTTGATCGGCAGGCACTTATGCCACTGAGCTATATCCCCAGACCCCCCTTTATCTGTACATGATGAAAAAGTCATGCACAAAGGAATAGACACGAAGTAGAATTTAAAAGTTAGGTATTATAATTACCCATATACTTACATTTATTTCTGCTATCTAATTTGCACTTTATTGCAAGCTGTGTTGAGGCCCTACCCTCAGTCTCCTTCCAGAGTTAAAGGTCCAACCTTTGGTGTGGGAGGGTCTTATCCCTGGTATCCTTTCTCTTCTTCACTGGCCTTCATTTTATGTGGATGTTGATAGTTGCATCAAAGATGCTTCTCTGTAGGCCTGTTTGCTCCAATTTTATTTTGGGATTTTGTTTGTTCTGACACAGGGTCTCACTGTGGAGCCCAGGCTGGCCTGGAACTCATAGCAGCCCTCCTGCCTCAGCCTCCCAATTGCTGGTGTTAAAGTCCTATGCCACTACGCTCAGCTGCTCCTACTGTAAACCCCAGCACTGCTTTAAATTTATTGTCATGACAGACATTTCCCCACCTCTCAGGTGGACCTACACTCGTGCCTATTCTGGAGAGCGCATTCGTGGGTGTGCCTGAAGCTGCAGCTTTTCGCATCAGTTAGCTTTGGTGGGAGATTTTCCCAGGTTACCTTGTTCTAGAAGGTGGATCCCAGGTGGGCCTCAGCCAGGTGCCTGGCAGTGACACCCAGCTGGCAGTGACAGTCTAGAGTGGTTTTCTGAACTTTACAGGCTTAGGGTCACAGTACCTGCCCTTTGGCACGTCCTTTATTTTTATTTTCTGAGCTCGGCTATTCCCTAAATGCTTGTCTGTTGTAATTTTGTCAGCCTTTGGGTGCTTTACGGCAAGGGAATTTACATTTTTCTTTCTGGGCTTCTTCCCGTCTCCTCCCTCCCTTCTCTTTCCTCTCTCTCCCTCCCTCACCCTCTCTCCCTCCTTCTTTCTTTGGCATCTCCAGCTGGAGGCCCTCACCACACTAGGCAAATGCTCTGTCTTGAGCCACACCTGAACCTCTTTTTTTTTTTTTTAACTTTGAGACAAGGTTTCCCTAAGTTGTCCAGGCTGCCCTTGAATTTATAATCCTCCTGCCTCGGCCTTCTGAGTGCCTGGGATTACAGTCCTGTGCTACTGTATCTGGATTTTTGGAATATAAATTTTTAAATGAGCTAAACAAGTAATTTACACAAAGCTTTGTCATAAAATGGTGGTTTACATCAACACCATTAATGTGCACTAGCAGCTTTTTAAACCTACTGAGATATTGAGAGATTGTCGGAAGGGACAGGAACCAAGGCAAAGTTCTTCGAGGATTTCCTTCAAGGAGCAGTTTAAAGATTAGGCAGTGTTTTTTTTAACGAATGGCTGTATAAATCTGGGACTCTGAACACACAGACTCTTACTCCATACTTACCCTTTTGTTGTGTTCCTTCTTCTGCTGGGTCCCCGTGGTGACAGAGAGGGACAGGAGAGACAGGAGGGACTGCCTGCCTGGCACCCACCTGCAGTTGCACTCTGCTGTGTGTTTGTGGGGAAGACGATGTTCCCTGACGGCAGTGCTGGGAATCGATTCCCCTGAATGGGTTCAAACTTGATGCATTTCATGCTGTGGATGGGAGCTGTGCTTCCTTGGGTGGGTTTGGACAGGAGCTTGTGTGCCTGTATTTTTAAAGCTATGTCAGATAATCTGATGATCTCCTCTGCTTCCTGAATGCCAGGCCCTGGCCAAACTCGTATTACTTGGAGCACCTGATAGAGTTTCCCAGCCACGCCCCACATCAGTCGTGGCAAACCTATGGCACTTGTGTGGGTGTAAGATGTGCCACCACTACCCGGGACTCAGGGCCCAGGTCTGCAGGTGCAGAGTCAGCAGCTGTGGGTCTTAGCTGGGCCTGGGGTGCTGCATAAGCAGGAACAACCTCACCTTCCAGCCAGGCTGAAGCTGCCTCACACCAGGACGCCAGGATGAGGTGGGGGAGCTGGTGGTCTGCATCAGGCCCTTTCTGGTCATTTCCTAGTTGCACCTTAGGCACCTGTCCCAGGTCCCTCGCACCCAACCCTCCTCAGTAAGCTCCCTCGAGCTGCTGTGGCTATGTACAGCAGGGTCCCAGCATAGAGGAGGCCCCTTTCCTCTGCCAGCCGAAGACTGCATGTGGGGCCTCGCCACCCGGTCCTCCTCGTCACTGTGTTTTCTTCTTTGAGGCTGCTTTATGTTCCCAGTTAGTAACCCGAAGTAAGTAGGGCCTTACCGAGCACATGCCGGTGCCTGCTTTTGGCCCTTAGTGACCACTGAGCTTTTAGCTCTAATCCCATTTTACTTTATTTTGAGATAGAGTCTTACCAAATGGCCTGACCTGGGCTCAAACCTTCAATCTTCCTGCCTCAGTCTTTCCAGTACTGGAGTTTCTGGTTTGCACCACCACACCCAGTGATGTTCCCACTTTTTCTCTTTCCCTTTTTTTTTTTTTGAGACTGTGCCTGCTTTGTAGTTGAGTCTGGCCTTGAAGCGACTGTGTAGCCCTAAACTACCTCGTAGGGCTCCTCCTGCCTCAGCCTTCCTGGAGTGCTGGAATGACAGGCCATTTGCAGCTTCTCAGAGCTCTGTTCTTGATCTCCATTGGCTCAGATCAGATCCTCATTCTCCTACCTCATTGCTTCAAGTTCCTTCCTCCCGCTAGAAGGATTTTCTGCTTCCTTTTCATCCCCTTTGTCCTCTGGAACTCCCTCTTCTCCTCCCTGGATTCTTTAATTTTTGGTGCTCTCCTCAGCTCTCAGGATTTATTTTACCTTCTCTGTATCTGGGCTGCATTTTAAAAGACCTGCGTAATGGTTGTAAATGTCCCTGGGGCAAAAAAATTGTAACTTTTTTTTTTTGCTGCACTACAGTTCCTCATGTAGAATTTAGCAACCTTGCCATTGTTTGGCTTTATGTATTTTTAAAAACTATTATTATTATTATTATTATTATTGTACTAAGGATTGAACTTAGGGCCTTTATGATAGGGTCTACCGAAATCACTAACTGACCCAGTGTGGGCTGGGACTTGAGGTGTCCTCCTGACGCTGCCTCCAGGGTGCTGGGATTGTACAACCATGTGCTACCACACCCAGCTTGCTTTTCTTCTCTTTTCTTTTCTCTTTTTTTTCTTTTTGCTCTGGGTCTTGCTATGCAGTTCAGACTGGCCTTGGCTCACTTTGTAGCCCAGGTGGGCCTCAAATTCGCAATGATCCTCCCGTCTCAGCCTCCTGAGTGCTGGGATTACAGGTGTGCACCACCGCACCCGCCCCAGTCAGCAGATGGTGATCTTTGCATCTGGACTCAGCACTGGGCCGGCTACACCTCAAGCGCGCGAGTGCATGTGTGTGTGTGTGTGTGTGTGTGTGTGGTGTGGGTTTGTCCCCAAGGTTCCCTTGGCATCCTTTGCATGGGGCAGCATCAAAGCCCCACAGAAGTTCAGGCCATAGTCAGCTTGTGTTCTTACCTTGTTTCCACAGGACCAGGTGAAGCTGCCCTTTCCCTGTGCCTGTCATGAGCTTAAAATGCCACAGGGTGGATCCAACAGATGGAATCCAGGCTCGCTTGTGCATGATGAACAAAGAATTGGGAGTGTAGTGGTAAAAGTGGTAGAAGAGAAAGCAGCTACATTTATTGCAGGTAACAGGAAGACAGCTCAAGGCAGGGCAGTGCCCGCAGAAACACAGACAGGAGAGTGGTGTTGGATGACGGAGAGAATCCGGCTTTCAGGGTTTATAAGCCGAGCTCCCTGCTCCAGGTGCTGCTCACTGAGTCTCTGGCTAAGACTGACAGGAATGAGTGACAGGTTCTGCTCTCCACATGCATGCGTGTCCCGGAGTTCATTCATTAAGCAACAGGCCTGAGATGCAGTCCATGCCCATGACCCTTGACATCCAGCGCACGTGCGCTGTGGCCTGGACCCAGAGAACCCAGGGTCTTTGCAACTTCCCAGTGGGAGGATTGGCCCTGAGCTTTTGGGCAAATTCCCCTGGATGGAGGGGGATGGTCTGCCTGCCCAGCTGTGCTACCTGTACTTACAGGGTCAGGGAAAAAACCCACTTTCCCCTCAGCAAGGCTAGCTCTTTCCCTTTGCGTTAGGCTCCCTGGGAATGATAGCTTTAAAAAGCTACAGTAATTTTTTTTCTTTTTGATGCAGGGTCTCACTGTGTAGCCCATGCTGGCCTTGAATTCATGGAAGTCCTCCTGCCTCAGCCTCCTGAGTGCTGGATGTGTGCCACCACACCCAGCTTGCAGTGACTTTGTTTTTTTTATTTTTTGTCTTTTTGAGACAGGGTCTGGATATGCAGTTCAGGCTGGCCTTGAGCTCACTTTGTAGCCCAGGCTGGTCTCAAACTCATAACGATCCTCCTGCCTCAGCCTCCCAAGTGCTGGGATTACAGGTGTGCGCCACTGTGCCTGGCTGCAATGACTTTAAATCAAGTTCATTTGTACAATATTTTAAAAATAGATCCTAGGAAATAAAAAGTCAAAATCTAGACTCACACGAGATATAAGCTATCCTAACTGAAGACTCCTGAAGGCTCCTTGCTGGTATTTGCAAGCGTGAGGCAGAGTGTCTGAAGTTGTCAGAACAAGGCATAGCTGGACTTAGTTAAAAACAACATCCCTCTAGAGAAAAGTGAGGCCTTAAAATGGTCTTTGTTTCCTCTGCAGAAACTTGAGTAACCTGTAACTTCTTTTCCTGAAACCTGCCACCTTAGCCTTGTCTACTGAGACCTCACCAGTGTGTTCACAGCATCGGGAATCCAGAGGTAGCTGGGGCAAGCACCTTGCCTTGAGCACTGTGCATTCTGGAGCAGCATGATGCACTGCAGTGAACGGCAGTGTGTGTGAGCGCTGACTGGCATGGCTGTGTTGGAGGCAGGAGGGCTTTGGCTGAGTTGATTGGCAGGGTCCTTTGTCCCAGCTCCCAGGTTGCCTGAGAGTGCAAGCCTTCTCTGGTGGGGTCAGCTTCTTGTGACAGAATCTGGAACTCCACACGGGGTTGGGAAAGCAGTTTCGCCCCCAAGTTCCATTTGGAGCCAGCCTGTCAGGATCTCTTGTGTTCTGTCCAAGTCTCTGCAACCTCTGTGACAGAATTCATCTCGTGCTGTATTTTTCTGATCCTACTAACTGCAGCATCCTCTGTTCCTTCAGCTAGTATTTTGAGTGTCTGCTGCAGACCCAGCATTGGAGGCTTAGACATCAAAGCAAGGAATGCACAGTAAGTCCTTGAGTTATGAACGTTCGAGTTGCAAACTTTCACAGGTACAAACAGACCTCGAATTACAGACATTCATAGGTGTGAACAAATTGCAGAAGCAGCTCACGTGTCTGCCTACTGGATACTGTCGCAGTTGTGCCCCGAGCTCGCAGTTCAGTGCGAAGCGCTCAGTCCGAGGCCAGGCTGTCCAGAAAGAGGGAAAGCCGCAGTGAGGGGGAGGGGCCGCTAGAAAGCGCAGTAACCATGGGAACCAAGTGGGAATAATTGAGAGATTGGCCTGAGGTGAAGATGGTAGCTGTTGCTTGTTCTTTGTGTGTGTGCTTACGGTTTTTTTATGCTTTACATTGTGCATTTGTGCCGAAGGTGTGTAAGACACACTTTGTCGGACTTAGGAATGGATCAGACTTACTTGGCGTTCCTTCACAAGTCCAGCAATGTAGCTCCGGTACAGGACTTAACCCTTCTCTTTTACCTTGTGGATTTGAGGGTGTTACCAGGTTTTGGTGTTTTGGAGTTTCTTTCTGAAGCTGTTTTCTTGCTTCTTTCATCCTGAGCAAAGAATTGGTCAGACAAGTGCAAACCGTAGCCAAGTTTTATTAAAGAGAGGAAAAGAAACAGGCTCTGCAGAGCTGCTCTGTTCGTGTCTCCTGGAATCTTGCAATTAACAGGGCAAGCCTACTTCCCCAGCCAGCCTTGCTAGGCCCTAATGTACCTGTTTCCTCAGACACAAATCCCCATAATTCTTTATGGGGTGCTCAGGGAGCTTGTTCCAGCTGGAAGGGGCTGCAGGTCCTGCCTACCAGGGGTTCTGTGCTCTCCAACTGCCTCAGGGCGTTGTGGCTGCCTGGCTATGTTAGGGAAAAAACACCCGTGAGAAGACAATGAGAAAACAGCTAGTGACTGCTGAGCTATCAGTTCAATGGGAGAAAATAATTTTATTGTTATGTTGGGAATGTAAAAGCCAACTCTGAGGAGCAGGTCAGATTCCCACATTTCTTGAGGAGGACAAAGTACGGCAGAGAGAGGGGGGATTAGGCAAGTTGTCAAAAATCTGCGAGCCATGGCCTTGGCGCGATCACCCACATAATGGACCTAATTAAAAACAGCAGCCTCAGTGCAAGTAGACATTTAAGCTGAAGTGAATTAGGGTCTTTGATGGTGCTGCTTCTCTGCACCTGGAGCAGTACTGGAGTCTCTTGCCGAGGAGGAGCCTCAGGTCTTGGGGGGAGGGGATTCTCAAGAATAGTTTTCTTGCCGGAGATGGTGGCGCGTCTGTAATCCTAGCACTCGGGAGGCTGCGGCAGGCAGGAGGGTCGTTGTGAGTTTGAGGCCAGCCTGGGCTACATAAGTGAGTTCAAGGCCACCTTGAACTGCATAGCAAGATCCTTTCTCAAAAAGAATAGCTTTCTTCTTAGGCCTGTGAACATTCTAGTGACTGTTTCCCATTTTGGATTTTTGTAGCTTGTCACAGCACCCCTTGAGGAAGACCCAGAATGGCTCCTTGGAACGGGGAGTAAGGCGGGGTCCTGAGGGACTTCAGGGCTGCCTTTCTTGCCTCTGTGTTAGCCTTTTGATTTCCCGAGGAGACTTTAGACATGTCTCTGGGGTCTTTTGCAAGGCATGACTCCAACCTGCTTGGGAAGACAGACCACCTCTAAGAGTTGTAGAATTTTCTGCTTGTGTTTTATGGGGATTGCCTACTAGTCAGCAAGCACCTTCTCTCCAGATGGCTGTATGGGCTCGTAGCACCAGAAAGGCATATTTGGAATCTGTATAAATATATAGCTTCTTGTCTTTTCCTAGTATCAGTTGCCAAGCAAGAGCTATTAGCACCACTCTTTGAGCAGAGGTCCCCGGGGGAAGAGGTTTAGCTTCAGTAACCGGTTGTGAGATGACAACTGCACAATGTGCCTTTTAATGTTCTTCTTGGACAGAGTGACTTCCACCAGTGAACCACACCTCCTCAGGGTCTTGGAGGGGCAGTTCACTCGTGTCCTGCCTGCTTGCACAGGTCTGAGAGGTCACTTGTTGGCAAGGGTGGCTGACTTCTGGGCCTGTAGACATCCAAGAGGGAGGATTAAGAGTAGTAGACGCTTTTATAATAACCTCAGGGGTGTCTGAAAGCATGACCTCATATTTGGCAAGCCATTCTTCTGTGAACCACAAGTAACCTTTGTCTCAAGAATTGCTCTGATCTGATGGGAAGTCAGGATTTGTAGTTCCTGACCTAAAGTTAGTTTCACAGCTTTCTCCATTATCATAGCTGTAGCTGCTACTGTTCTCAGGCAGGGTAGCCATCCTGTAGCCCCTCCATCTAAGTTTTTAAAAAGTATGCCACTGGGCAGAATTCTTGTCTTAGTCTTTTGGTCAAGACACCCAAGCATTCCCTTTCTTTTTTAATATGTAGAAGAAGGAGGGATTTCTTACATCAGGTACAGTAATACCTTGATTCATGACCACTTCTGTTTGCAAACAATTTGGTTCATAAACAAAAGTGTTCAGCAGAATTTTGCTTCTGTTTTCAAACTCTGCATCTGATGACAAACACTGCAATAACCATCTTCTTCACATAAATATAGCCATCATCCCCCAAATCATAAAACAAATTAAGTTCATATATTGAGGTACCACTGTATTGTACTAGGCACAGGATCCACCTGTTGGCTCCTTAGGTCATGGAGAATTGGCATATTCCAACAGGTAAACTGCATTTTGGCCTTAGCTGGAAGTTGAGAATTTGAAAATTGTCCCAATTTTTCTCTTCCTAGCAAGGAAGTAGGACACTGTGGGACAATTAGAAATTCCTAAGATTAAAGAAATTAATTGAAATCAAGAAATTAAACATTTGTCCTTCAAAGTGACACAGTAAAGAATATTTGACTGGGGGTCTTCTCAACCCCAAATATAGCTATAGATCTAGAGGAGGATTTTCCAGAGAAGTAAGTCAAAGCAGAATGAAGTAATTTAATTGACTCACCTGTAACATCCAGCATTACCCAGAGTTCCTAGGAGGAAATGGTGATGTCCACAGACAGGGGCAGTAGAGATTCCCTTGGGCCTCTTCAGAGCGAGAAGTGAGGGTTTTGGCTGGCCTAGCCCCTCTCTGGGCCTGGGGACAGTCACCCCTCCAGTGCCGTGAGTCAGGCACTTTGGCCACCTGACACCTGAAACAGGGCCCAGGCCGTGGCTTGGTACAGTTGTATCCCCAGTGTCCAGGCTTCTTGCTCTTGAACTGGAACCTCCGTTGTTCTTGGGTTTTCCCTTAGGTGACCTGGATGAGTCTAATGCCTTTCCTATTGTGATGGCTATAATTCTAGCTTTTCTCCTTGACCCTCCTCCAGATCCTGATTGTTGAACACAGAAAAGGCCGTGTCCATCAATTGCGTCATAGGTGTCAGGGGTCCCATCTGAAGTATCTTCATTAAACAGATAGGAGAGACTCATATCTCCCTGGGGGACAGGTGGGGATCCAAGGACGGGATCATCAAAGATATCTCTCCCCTCGTAAGGGGCTACTCTTGAGAAGTACAGTGTCCAGGCTTTTCCTGAGATAAAGAATCACAAAAGGCTGAATATAAGGGATTTTACTGTACTTTCTATGGCTTGTTTTTGTGTGTTTTTTGAAACAGGGTCTCACTATGTAGTCCCAGCTGACCTTGAACTCATTATTTGGCCCAGGCTGGCCTCAAGCTCACAGCAATCCTCCTGCCTCAGCTCCCTGAGTGCTGGGATTTTAAGCATGCACCACCACATTTGGCTACTTTCTATATTTTCAGTAGAAACAGTTCAACTGAAAAATCGTCTCATAATTTAAAATGCCTTCCCATATCCATCTCTCACTATTTCCTAATTCATATTAAACTCAAACTATATTGCAATAGTAGATAAGCTATTCTTTTTTCAAATTGACAGGGTCGGGCTGGGGACATAGCTCAGTGGCACAGTGCCTGCCCCAAAAGTGCAAGGTCCTGAGTTTGATTTTAAGTACAAAAAAAAAAAAGGTAGGGTCAAACTTTGCTTCTGATTGAAGATACAGCCTAGTGATGAGGTCAGTAGACTCTTCAGGGCATGGTTTATGAGGTTTTCCAGGGCTCATCTTGGGGCCTAGAGAGAGAAACAAGTAGGTCTCAGGTCCTTAAGATAGCATCTCATGCAGGAGGAGACCTGATGTAAACTCACAGAGCATCCCCCACGGTACTCCAGTATCACTAGATAGACGTCCCTGTCCAAAACTAGGATGCTGTGGGGCACCTTCCCCGGAAGGTAGAGGAAAGCCCTCCTCGGGGCTTTCTGTCTCCCTGTGGGGCCCACTACTTCCTTGGGGAGAGGGGCTCGATGGCTCTGCCTAGAGCTTTGAAACTCCCATGAGATCAGGGTGGAGCCCCTGCTCCACCCCGGGGGTTCCCTGAGCCACTGCTGAGCCACTTGATGTCTCTACTTAAGCAGGATGAAGCCACTTGGCTGTGTTAATTTGTCTAAGGCAGTAGAGTTGGAAATCTCCTTTTTAAGTAAAAAAACTCAAAACTTAAAAAACCCTAAACTTCCAGTCAGCCGAGTGCAGCTTTATTGGCTGTTCTTTTGTTTTGCTGAGGCTGTCGGGCTGTCTTTCTAAATTACCTGAATTTGCTAGAAGAAACAAGGAAGGGATCTTGCCTAATGGAAGAGACTGAGGGAGGGAAGCTGAGGGTTCCTTGGAACTGGAGGCTTCTCTCCTGTCTGCAAGGTGAGGTGGTTCCGGTGAGCATGAGGTCACTTGACGCAAAGATGGCAGAACCGCCGGGGCTGCTTTGTGTGACCAACCACAAAGCGAGAGGTGAGCTAACTGGATGAAACAGCGCCCGGAGAAAGAAAAGCCCATTGTGGGGAAATCACAGGCTACACGCTGAGCACAAAAGGAGTAGCGGGGGTAACCAGCCCCTCAGCAGGCGGACAGGTTACCAGCAGCGTAACCTGGGCCTCCAAAGAATGGGAAAGCTGAGCAAAGCGTCGTGGAGGACAGAAACATGAGGCCAGAGTGGTGCACGGAAGTCCAGGTCGAGCACGTGGCTCCTGAGTGGTCCTCCCGAGCTGGGTCCCTGACAGGCTCTGGCCGCTTGCTTCGTAGCAGTATAGTGACTGCAAAGGAGAGCAAGAAAGCGGGGAGACCAGCTGCACGCGGCTCTGCAGGTTTCCCATGCAAGAGCTGTGACTCTGGCCTTCCTCCCTCCTCGCCTCCTCCAGATCCCAGATGCTGGACACAGAAAGGGAAGAAACACGGAGAAACAAAAAATGTTCCCTGGAGGCTTTACTGGCTCTTCTGGCTGGCAGAGTCAAGTATGTTACCAGTTGTGGTGTGCTGGAGGTAGTTTCTAGGTCCTTTCCTGGTTTTCTTTTTTCCATTTTTTTTTTTTTCCTTATTTGAGACAAGGTCTCACTGTGTAGCCCAGGCTGGCCTTGAGCCCGCAGTGATCCTCCTGTTTCAGCCTCCTGAGTGTGGGGATTACAGGCTTGTGCCGCTATGCCCAGTGCTCTAGGTTCTGTCTGCCCTGAGCAAAGAATTGATCAAGACAAGCACAAACAGCAGCAGAGTTTATTAAAGATAGGAAAAGACACAGGCTCTGTAGAGCGAGTTTGGGCCAAATAACAGTGGGAAGACAAGCACGGCATACAGCGTGAGGGCGGCCCAGGCAAGAGAGAACAGCGGCGACAACTCAGTGTGCACATTTGTTCCCCTCACCCAGTCCCCAGCCTGCTGTCAGGTCCAGGCTGTCCTGTGAAGACCGGCTGCATTTCTTGTGATAAGTCCACATGCAGGGCTCTGGAAACAGCTCTGTGCGCACCTCCTGGGATCACGTAATTAACAGGCCAAGCCTACTTACCAGCCAGCTTTGCCACGCCCCAACCTTCTGACTCATCAACTCCCGTTGACTCGGTTTCTCATCTATAACATCATGATGTCTTTTTGAGGCCAGTTCTCACTGTGCAGTCCAGGTCGGTCTCAATTTGGGATGACCCTCCTTCCTCAGCCTCTTGAGGGCTGGGATGATAGACATGCACGACACTGTACCTGGCCATATTGTGATTTTTTTTTTTTTTTGGTATCAGGAATCAAACTCAGGACCTTGCGCTTGCCAGGCAGGCGCTGCTGTGATCTTAATATTAGCTTCACTGTTGTTTTTTTGTCTTTGCTTTGTTTTGATACAGGGTCTTGCCACACAGTTCAGGCCTGGTTTAGGCTGGCCTCACACTTGCTGTGTAGCCCGGCCGGCCTCTGGTATACGCCACCACACGTTGGGAGAACATAATCAGTTCATATTTTTAAAGCGCCTCCGATGGTGCCTGGGAAGTATCATGGTAATGACTGTCTCAGCACTGTGAGCACCAGGACAGCCCTGGCCTCATAGGCAGCGTCCGGGGGCATCTTGGATGTGTTTCGCACTGGATCGAGAATGGTTGTCTCAGGTTCTGGGCGCGGTGCCATGGCCATGAACGTGTTCCTCTTCTGTCCCCTCTGTTCTGGCCGCGTAGCCCTCTTCCCTGCGGCCCTGCCAAAACTGCACTTTACTACTGACTTCTCAGTTTTTCCCTCTGTGCTGTCTTGAACCAAGTCAGAGCTCATGAAACTGCCATCAGACCTGAATTTCAACCTAGACCACCCTATTTCTGTTCCCAGAACAGGGGTTCCTATCTTCAGGCCCCACATCTCCTTCCCCATGGGTCGGGCCAGCCTTGGAGCAGCACCCCAACTGCTCCCTCTGTTGCTTTTCCTGGCATCCCCGTCTCCACGCTCACAAGGGGGTTGGGGCCTGCAAGCCCTGGTACCTCTCCCTGGGGGCCCAGATGCTGCAGCAGGGTGAGGTGATCTGGCCTCACCGTCCATTTTCCTTCCTCTCCACACTTCTCTCCGTCCAGAGCCTTTGCTTTGTTTCCCATTTCCATCCTGAATCCTAACTGAAGAAACTCCTCTCTTCTGCTTGGTGTACAGCCAGTTGCATGCACGGGGCCATTCCTAATGCTCTGGTTTCAAAAAGCAAACTGAAGCCAGGTGCGCTGCGTACACCTGTCTTCCCAGCACTGAGGGATCACAAGTTCTCATCCCACCTGGGAAACTTAGTGAGTGCCTGTCTGAACATAATAAAATAAAATAAGGGCTGGGGTTATAATTTAGATTCCCAGTACCATAAAAACAAACAAACCCAAAACCCTGAAAGAAAGCAACTAAACAGGATCAGAAGTTGGATTTTAGTGCATAATTCTTACAGAAAGAGATGAGACTGTGAACTTATCTGAACCTGGGATATCACTAGTATTTTTCCATCTTTTTTTTTTTTTTGAGACCGGTTCTCACTGTGCAGTTCAGGCTGTAGCCCAGGCTGGTCTTGAACTTGCAATGATCATCCTGCCTCAGCCTCCCAAGTGCCCATCTTTTAATATATATCATCAAATCTAAAATGTGTGCCCTTTCACATCTCTGAAATTAGGATATTTCTTGCAATTGATGTTATTTTAAGAACTGTGCTAATGAAATGTAGATTGGCTTACATTTTAAAATATATTTGCATGATGTTTACTGGAAAAGGTACGTCTGACGATACAGATTATTAAATATGGTTCCAGATTACCTAACTGAGAAAACTAACAGTCCCCATAGCAGTTCCTCTAAATGCCAAACTATGTATGAGTGTTGTTTTCCTGTCTCCTGCTGCTGCGCTGACCTCCTTAATTATAACCCTGAGTCCCAGTAATAGCAGCTGTCATTCCCCAAGCACTTGGGTGAGTCAGGTGCTCCTTCAGGGCTTTACCTGTGCAAACCTGCCTAATTACCACAAGGGTGAACTACTATCTCCATAGAACAGCAGAGGAACCAGAAGACCAGACAGGTGAAATATATGGCCCAAGTCCTCGTGGCCACTGGGTGGTGGTGCCAGGGTTTAAGCCTGTGCTCTCCACTGCTACACCCATGCTGTCTCCCATCGCACACACCCCCGCCCCATAGGACAGAGCCTTCCGCCTGCCAGGCCTGCTTTTCGCCTGAGCTGCCTCCTAGCCTTTCCATGGCTGTCTTATTGCTGGGTTCTCTGAACATAAAGGGTCCTGGCAGATCTTTAGTAGTGCAAAAAATATTTCCCCAGATATTTTCCCCCTAGTGTCATGTACAGTCTACAAGATGACTTCTTGGTCCACCGTAGTTAATGAGAAGGGAGAAAAGGATATCTCCAGGAAAACCAGCAGCATTTCCAAGGAAAAGACTCTGCAGACAGTGTACCTTCCTGATCCTTGCTGGGTAACTAAACTCCTCAGAATACTCGCTACCTCCCTCAGTGCGCTGCTGTTACCAGACAGCCTGAGAAGGTACAGCATCAGCAGGGCAGTAGTTTCCCACTAAACTTCGAAGTCATCAGATAGCATTTATTTTCAAGAATCCTGCAAAAACAGGTTAACTTGCATTCCTCATCTTTCACCCATTTTAAAAACAGAATTACAGCGATGGATCTGTAGTAGTATGTGTGGATAGGAGTAATATATCAATGTTCTGGCGTATGTTGGCAAACCTTGTTCATTTTTCCAGAGGATTGACCCAAAGCTCCTAACTCCTTCAGGGTCCCGGTGTAGTGAAAAATTGAGAGAGCATGTTCTCTGCCCCGGAGATGCTGTCCAAGTGCAGGCCCAGGTTGCAGGCCTAGGCTGGAGGAGCCTGCTAAGGAGAACACCTCCCCCACCCCAAGTTCTTCAGAGAAGCCGGTGGCCTTGGCCGCTGGCTGTGAAAACCAGGAGGAGGAGGGTTCTGCAAGAAGCTGGAGGACGTGGGGCACTGGCTGGCATTGTTCTTGGAGTAGCATGGCGCCCAGCGCAGGCTCATTTTTATGGAGAACGGATGCCCAGTTCCAAGTGTTGGAGCTGAGGACCAACCCTCCTGTGTTAATTCGAGAGATTTGCTTTAGCCACAGAGTGGGCGTTGGGTAGACAGGAAAAAGGAGCAAGAACGAAGACTCGCCCCCAAGTTCCCCAGTGGGCATTGGGGTGGCACCGCAGTGCCCGCGAGCTGGCAGGGTGCCGCAGAGGTCACTCTGCCTCCGGCCCTCCTTGTGGGAGCCGCTTCTAGAAATGCCTCTGCTGGACGAAAAGTCCTGATTTCAGAGTGTTCATTCCTTTAGAGCTTTGTCAATTGTCCATTTCTGGCAGAAATCCCAAGTCCCACTGCAGTTTATGCTCTTTTATCTGAAAAGGGGCTTATTTATTCTCCATGTTGTGAGTTACAAAGACAATCTATTTTTGCAAATGCTTTAGTGGCTCTTCAGAAAATGGACGTTGCTAGCTAGGCGTGGTGGGTAATCATTGCACATTGGGGGTCACACCTGGGTAATTTAACAAGACCCTGCCTCAACATAAAAACAAAATAAAATAAAAGGCGAGTGGGGGAGGGGATGGTGCTGTGGCTCTGTGCAAAGGCCCTGGCTTCAATACCTGGTACTGCAAAAAGAAAGAAAATTCCTTTTTGCATGGAATTTTGGAAAACCTTATGCCTCACTATTTTCCTTTATCCAAAAGTGCCTTTCCCTGAGAGTAGAATAAGAAAATAATTTCTCCTTATTTATTTTTTTTTCTTTTAATATATTCTCTTCCCGTGAATGTCATTTGGCACAACCCTTCACTGTGGATCAGAAAGCCTGGACTCATTTGAAAATTCGGGCACTTGCAACCTTTTAATTTTTATTTACTTTTGTTCATAGGTGTTTGCTCTGCATAATAAATACCCACATTCTGGCGGGTTGGTCCGTGCCCACGGTGGACCTGGGGCCTCTGCATTGACTCTGGTCTGCAGTCCGTCTCCCTGTTTCTGGCTGTCTAAATTATTTGTACTCTGCTTTCTCACATAGGGAAGCCATGCGATGTTTAACTCCATGTGTCTGAGAAAGCTTTTCATGTTTAAAACATTGTGTTCCTCTCTGAACTTTCACTTCAATAGACCTCTGGCCTCCTCCGCCCACATGATTGAAAACTGGGGTCCCCTGTTGTCTCTCTCCCTCTTCAGCTGCTGCTCTTGGCTGTGTCCTGTTTGTCGCTGCCGTCGTGCCTCTCCCTGCCGGGAGTCTGTCTGTGCCACAGCCTTTTCCAGGGGCCGGGCCACCCCGCTCCCTGTGTGGGGACTGTGCCTGGAGCGGGTCTGGGAGACGCTTTCTGAGAAGTGTATAAAGTGTTTTTCAATACATAGGTATCCCTGGGCAAAAATTAAATAAATTTGTGTTTGAAGAATTTTACAAGTGATTCTTTCAATACTTTGGTCTTTAAGATGTCCTTTATTAAAAGAACTGCAGCCAGATCCGGTCTCTGCACTGTGGGGAATGTGAAATCCCAGAGCAGATGACACAGTGCTCATGAATGAGCGGGAGAGCTCCGCCCTGCCCCCTGGGGAGCTTCGGCGCTGGGGCTCTGGGAGGGCCGCCCTGGGAATCTGGGCCGCGCAATGCACGGGTTTTAAATGCAGCCATTGAAAGACCCATGGGCAGTGTTCATCTTGTTTCTATAACACCCAGGAGAGCCGTTGTGCATTCAGTGTTTGTGAAAAAGTTTCTTTCCCATCTAACAAGATTTCAGTGAGAACTCTCACTGGGCACTAATATGAAAAAATTTGCAGGATCCATCAGAATACAAATTGATCAGGCTCCTGTTTCCAGGGTGGCACTGAGGGGTGAAGGAGCAATTGAATTTCACTGGGTTGTGGTACTGCTTATACTGGTAGTGCTACTTTAGCATCTGTGCTAAGGTGAAGCAAGTTATTGTTTATTTCTTTGGTTGACTTTTTTTGAGACAGGGTCTTCCAGGCTCCCCTTGAATTCACAGTGTGGCTCAGGCTAGGCTTGGTTTCTTATTTTTTTTATAGAATGGGATTCCTTTAAACTGGGTATAGTGGTGCATACCCATAACCCAGCACTGGGAGGCTGAAGCAGTGGAATCTCTATAAATCTGGGGCTATTTTCATTTAAGAATACATTGCCTAACTCTGTTGTGGTAGTGCACACTTATAAACCCAGGACTCTTGGGAGGCTGAGGCAGAAGGATCGCAAGTTTGAGCCCAGGCTGGGCAATTAAATGACTTAGTGAGACCGTGTCTCAAAAAGTTTTTTAAAAAGGAACCTGGGGTTATAGATCACTGCAAACACCCTTCAAAGAAAAGTGCATCAACTGTAACTTTCACTGGTCTGTTTTGTATAGCAGTCTCCACTAATTATAGCCATTGAAACTAGTCATGTCACTGTGAATATCTGAAATTTTCTCACATGGGTCAGAAGCAGAAGATAATTTTAAAAACTTGGACCAAGCAAAGGGGTCAGATAGCCTCTTTGGCTACATAGCAAGCTGTCCCTTTCCTGCCTTTTTCACTGATATGAAATCCTAAGGCTTTGGCTCCCCTCACAGAAGGGAGGAGAATCTCATGGTAATGCTTTCAGTGCAGCTGCCTTACCTGCCTCCAGCCCCTGGGCCCCCTGGCCACCCTGTAGCTGAAGTGCAGAGCCTTGGTGAGCTGTCCAGGCTTCTGTGTAAACAGCCTTTACAAGTAGCTTTCCTCCTCGTCTGGATGGGTAAACTTCCTGAGCATGAAAATAATCTTGAATGTGTAACCTGCAACCATGTCTTAGAGTCTTAGAAACAGTCTGGCCTTTTCAAAAGAAGCTGTAATTACCCCATCTTCAGGGAGGTCAGCACTGCCTGGTGAGCAGCTGTGGAGATAATGACACTTAGAATAACTTGGAACAAGGGTCAGATTTATTCTGATGCACATAGATCAGCACTGATGGGCACCAGAGGGGGTTTGGCCAAAGTTTGTTGGTGTACAGTGTGTGAATCACAGTACAGAATAAGGGTTTTTAAAAATAATAATCAAATGTAATGGTCAATGAGAACAATTTGTCTTCTGAAAAGAGAAGCTTTGTTTCTTCTTAAAAGTGGGATGAAACTGGTTGAGAGACCTGACTCAGTAGTTGGGTGGGTCTGGGTTCAAGTTTTGCCTCTGCTCACAGCTGTGGGTCAGTTTATTTCCCTACAGCTATGTATCTATAAAATCAGAAGAATGAAAGTGCTTATTTCATCATGTTATGAAGGTCTAAGTAGAGTAATGTATACCTAAATATATATACATGTTCAATACTCAAAGGCTAGTTACAATTTTTTTTAAATGTGTATCAATTCGAATGGGGCATTGTGGCACATACCTGTAATCCCAACAGTTGGGGAGGCTGAGGCAGGAGGATCACAAGTTCAAACCAGTTTGAGCAACTTAGTGATTTAGCAAGACCCAGTCTCAAAATAATAAAAAGGACAGGGGATGTAACTCATTTCAAAATATAAAGATCAGGGGTGAAGGCCCAGGGTTCTATCTTCAATACTTCCCACCGCCCAGCCCCAATCCCACCCCACCCCACCCTCACCACCCAAAGAATATGTAAAGGTAGGTACATGGTGGGCTTTGTATCTGGGCAACCTTTAAGAAGACATGGTTGCTAACATGTCAGAATTGAAATGTTTTCTACCAGGTTGTATAACAAATACATTTGAAGTGGTGACTGACTCAGGCATGTTGTTCACAGACACTTAGCAAATTGAACTGGAGCAGCAGCTCAGGCCCAGGGAGTTGCCATGCAGATGGCACCTCCACCCGCTCTTGCCCTGGAGAGCTCTGGGCGTGTCCGTGAGCCTTGGCTGTGAAAGAATGTGTGGGTCTGATCTGAAGCTGGGTGATGGAGTCCAAAGGTTCCTGAGGAGGAGGAGGAAAGGCTTCAGTTGTATGCAGAGGATTTGTTAGAAAGGAATTAGGTGCCCAGCAGATGGTCTCTGCTGCCCAAGCCTCACACAAAATCCCATTGAAGGAGTGCAGTGTTCACAACACAGCTCTGTAAGAAAGTTTCACATTTTTCGTCATGCCAAGAGCCTGGGTTGAGGTTTTCTTGTTTCATTTTGCTGTTTCCGTGGCAGGCAGACAATCGCTTTGGAGGAAGTCTGACCTTGTCTTACATAAATCTTGCTCTCGAACATTGCTCCCTTGCACGCTAGGACCCTGTGTGTAGGACTGGGGCGTCTCAGAGTTGGGGTTCAGTAGAGTTATCAATGGTGACCTGTTGTTTCTGTGAGCACTGAAAATCATTGCTATAACAAAATACCCGATGTGGAGGAAAGAAAAGCAGTTTCTTCAGCTCCTACTTTGAGAGGTCCAGCAACATGGCGTGGGCTCCTGTGAAGGCCTGGTGGTGTGAGCCAGAGGGAGCAGGAGGTTAGGAAGATGTGCTGTTTCCTGCCAAAGCTCTGCAGGAAGTAGCCACTGCAGCAGGGTGACCCCCTCCTTCAGAGCAGCATTAATTAATTCACAGGGGCCTCCCCGCAGGTCCCACCCCTCCCCTTTCTTTTCCTTTTTGGGTGGTACTGGGTATTGAATCCAGGGACTTCCCACCCCCTCTGGAGACAGTGTCTCTGTAGGTAGCTGAGTCACTTCTGCTGGGCTACAGCTTGCTAACTCCTGTCCTACACAATGGGACACACCTCTAATCCCAGCACCCTGAAAGGATGGGGCAGGAGGATTTCGAGTTTGAGCCCAGCCTCGCTGATTTAGTGAGACCCTGCCTTGAAAGCGAGAAAGGGAGGAAAGAAGAATGTAGGGCTGGAGGAGTAGCTCAATGTGAAGGTCCTAGGTCTAATCTCTGGCGCTGCAACGTGGATCTGCTGTGTTTGCTGGCCTCGGCGGTGTAGGAGACAGCACAGCACTGTATCTCTCTATCACACATTGCAAAACTCCCACTGTGCTCAGCTGTGGTCTGAATGTTCACAGCCCCCTCAAATGGGCATGTTGAAATCAGTCCCCCATGTGCTTTGGTGGTATTAACCCTTCAATGCCCAGTGAGCCATTCTGGAACCCCATCACCGTGGAACACAATGAAGTGTTTCTTCCAACCTTGTTCCTTGAATTTTTCTAGGTAACATGTATGAATTTCAGGCAGAAATTCAGAAAGCCTCAATCTTCAGCCTCAAAAGCAAGATCAGTGCATTACAGCTGGAAAGTGGTGTCCATGTGTGAGAAGTAGGTTCTTCCTAGCACCAAACTTTCTGACGCCCTGATCTTGGACTTCCGCCTTCCAGAACCATTCGGAAACCATTTGGTTGTTTCTGTGTTCCCAGCCCAAGGGATGCTGTTGCAGCACCTTGGCTGGACTAAAAGGCTTGTAGAAAAAGACAGATTCCCAGCAGAAGAGCATGCAGATTTATTGAATAAGTTTCCCGCACAGAGACACCATCAGAAATGATGCCCTAAAGAAATAGGGAAGCCCTGGGCTGGTGTGCTCTGGCTGAGTGGAGAGCAGTCATGCAGAAGCGGAGTTGTTACGATGTAGGCCCGAGTGTCCCCCAGGAGCCTCCTGCCCTCTGCGGAGAGGCTTCTGGGTTGGATCGTGGGGGGCTTCCACCTCACTTGCAGTGGGAGGTTAAGGTCAGGTCAGAGGAACCCAGTGCCTGGGGCTGGGAGCTAAAGAGTCTATTTCCCTTTCCTGCTCTTCCTTGACCTCTTCTACTTCTGGGACACCATGGGGTGAGCAGCGTCAGCCGATGGTGGACAGAGTCTCTACAAACTGTGAGCCAAAATAAACACCCTTTAAGTGGTGGGTGTATTGGTCCTAGTGGGGAGGAAAGTGACAGAAAACGAAACTGGAATAGGGAGGATGGTCTGCTGGTGTCACTGGGGGAGTTAGCCTGGCCCACTGGCTCAGACTCTTCCCCAGGCCTATGCTTCGGGGATAAGCACATTCCTTCCCCCTGGCTGCCCTTGGGACAAGCTTGGCCCACATGGGGAAGTCTAGCTAGCAAAGGGGGACCGTGGGTTTCCTGCTTCTGTGGCTTCCTGAAGTGCCCACATACCATGATTTGGACCCTTGGGTAACGAGGACCTCTGTGGGGAGACTGAGCGTCGGTACTTGTCACCCGAGCAGGAAAGCGATTATGCCAAGGGTCCTCCGAGTGCATGTGGGGCCTGGTGCCTGCGGCAGTGGGGGCAGCGGGGGCAGTGCACAGAAGACAACGCCTGGAGCTAGGCCCGGAGCATAGCGGGCTAGGATGGGCCCTGGGTGAGCGCCCAGTCCTGGCCCTGAATACCATCCCAGTGGGCTTGTTTCTGGCTCTGCCGTGCAGCTGGCCACGTGAGGAGGGCCCATTGGGCCGGGGTGCGGCTCTGCGGTGGGCCCCCTGCTGGCACATGTGAGCCCGGGGCTGTGTGCACCCACTTTGTCAGATGGACAAACAAATCCCGGTTACCAGCATTTTCTCCTGGAATGGAGACTTACTGTATGCCCTGGAGGTTAGAAGAGAACAGCAAGACCTGAAAGATGAAAAATCAGCTTTAACCACTTAGCAGTTCACCCAGAGCGCCCTCGGGCAGCAGGTTTGCTGAAGCTCTGACTGCCCTGAACCTTGCTTGGGTAGCTGTCATTTTTAATCAGGCCATGCTTGTATTGAATAAACTTGACAACATTGTCGTCTTTATACTTCCTGATACATTATTTTATAAAAATGAATGAAAAAATATGCAGTTTTTCTGGTTGTCCCATATGTAAGTAACTGGACTTGTCACCCCGTCCTGTGTCTGGGCGCAGGCCTCACACCTCTATAAAGAGGATATCGCCTCAGTGCTGGGAGGATTGGTTAGTCTTTGGTTCCTTTGGTTTCCTTAGTTTCTCACTAGACCTGTCCCAAGTTTACATTCTCTTGGAGCCGTTTCCTGGGTGTGGCCGAAAGGCTGGAATAGAAGCTATTAAAGTTAATCATTTACTTGCACAGAGTTAGAACTTTCCCTTTAAACATTCCTTTCAGGACCGAGGGTGATGCCATGGGTGCAGTGTTCAGTGAGACCTTTCATTTGAGGCACAGGACAGACACATCCTGACACACCTGAGATAAAATGTGCACGTGCAAGAGGAACTTAGCACGCCAGTGCCGGCCACTCCGTGACTGGGGAGGTGGTGCGGAGCAGTTACTGACCCTGAATGGCTCGCTTTTCACCCGTTACATGGGCACCTGTTGAGTGATAGCGCCAGCTTAGGAGCACCCAATGCCCTTCCCCAGCACCGGGTCTGCTTCCGTCCCCACCCAGCGCCATGCCTCATGGGCTGTGGGTGCACACAGGTTTGTTGGTTAGAACCTACACAGAGGAGAAACCTGGAGTGTCGTTAGGGGTGGAAGATGTATATTTTCACAATTGGTTTCCATGTTCGTGGTGGGAAGGGGGATAAATACACAAACCTGTCCTCATCACAGAGGGAAAGGACCTCAGGACAAGCAAAGAACCATTACAAATAGGTGAATTTGAGTCCCGTCCGCAGACTCTCACACGCCGGCAGGTTGTACTCGTGGCCTGAGGTACCCTCCCACTCTACTGAGCTCAGGCCCCCGAAGCGCAGAGCCCACACTGAGCACTTCAGTGGCAAAGATGGATTTGGGTCCATGTCTCGTTTAAAGAAGAAATGACATCAGAATTGGTGATGGTGTTTGGTGGCAGCGAGTGTTGGGTGCGTGTGGGGACCTCATCTGCAGAGTTGCAAGAGGAACATTTCGAAAGCTCAGAAATCTAGGAATATGTTTGCATCCCTGGCAAATGATGAATGTCTTAACTTTAGGTGACTGAGTCTTCCTGATCCTCTTGTCTGTTTCCATTTGTGGACTTGAAATTGAAAAATTAGAGCCAAGTGATTTGCTTGGCATGATTGCACTCAATGTGTAACAGGAATAAGAATTAGAAATATCTAACATTTTTACATCGCAAAAGACATTTCTGATGTACAGAAATTTTGCAAATATAGTATATAGAACATTTTTTCTTCATTAAGGTGCTCACTGAAAATTCCATTATTTCTAAATATGAAGCTAATTTTTAAAAAGTCATTCATATACTTGGCCATAATACAACCATCAAAATCAGAAAATTAACATTATTACCATCAATTAAACTCTCAGGTTCCATTTAATTTTCACCATGTGCCCCAACACTGCTCTTCAAGGCCAAAAGGATCCAGTTCAGAATTAACCACTGCTTTTAGTTGCTGTTGCTATATCTACTCAGTTTCTTGTGGTCTGGGACAGACCCGTGGTCTTTCTCACCTTTCATGACCTTGAGAGTCTGGACAGCAGGGCCGCTGTGAGGTGGGCTGCCCTTCCCCTTGCTCTGGCTGCAGTGCTGTCGTGGTTAGATAAATTCAGGTGTCATCCTCTGTTCAGGTAAGTGGGTTGCACCAGCCGGCTTCTGACTTCTGTTCATTCCCTTACTGAATTGGGTAAAAGGTTATTGTGTGTCCTGGACTTCCTCACTGTAAAATTTGTTGGTTGTAATCACACATCACTTTGTGGGGGAAGAATCACACATTAAATGTCTTCATTTATACCTGTATGAAGTCATTTTTTTAGGGCCCTTCCCAAGCTGGCTTCTGTTCCCTTATGCCAGATTCTGCTCATTCTTTGAGCAGTTCTGGAGAGCAAGAGACACACCGTGCCCATCTTGGTCTTTCCTGCCCCAGGATCAGCCCGTTCTCCAAGGGTCACTGGTGCTTTTTAGTGGAGAAGGCTATTTAGAAACCAGGATTTGTGCTCGAAGCTCTCAGGTGTTCTGCTTCTAGTGTCTGAGGGCACACACAGAGCTGGGGATGTCTGTACCTGCTCACGTGTGCACCTGCACGGGTCTGAGGATTTCCAAAGATGATGAGTTGTTCATCTGGGTCCGAGGCCATCAAAGTGCAATGCAGTGCCAGGTTCATTCTTACTTGCTTTCTTGCTAAACTTGTTGTTGTTTTGGGGGGAGGGGTGGTATCAGGAATCGATCCCAGGTCATTACGCTTGCAGGTAGGAGCTGCACCACTGAGCTAAATCCCCAGCCCCTCTTGCTAGATTTGTGACTTTTCCTGAAAACAAGAAGCCTGGCTCCCTGCTGCCTTTTCTGTGTGTACCTGTTTGGTCAGCCATCCTGTTTGGTTAGCAGCCTCCATAGGCTGCCTGGGCTGCATATAAGTATGTAATATGGTTAATGTGTGTAAGTAACACAGCTTCCCTTTTTTCCTTTTTGTCTTTTTGAGACAGGGTCTCACTATGCTGTTCAGGCTGGCCTGGAGCTCACTTTGTAGCCCAGGCTGGTTTCAAACTCACAACAATCCTCCTGCCTCAGCCTCCTGAGTGCTGGGATTACAGGAATGCATCACCACGCCTGGCTCATAACTTCATTTTTAAAAATATTTCTCATTACAACATTAAGAGGAAACCCCACAGCAAGTCAGTGAGCTGTGGTTGGACATGCTTGTGTACATGCAACTCCCTCACCCAGTGTCTCCTGGCCCCACATGTGAGTCCCTCCTTACCCAGCTTGGCTGGCTTCTGTTTGGAAGGTGGCAGATCCAAAAGGACTAGATTTGCTTGTGGTACTTTCAGTGAGGCTTTGTGCAAAAGTAACTGAGATCTGTGTGTTTTCAGTGCTCAATTAATTGCCTTGTGTTTGGGTAGTCTTACCTAGTTAAGTGTGTGTGTGTGTGTGTGTGTGTGTGTGTGTGTGTGTGTGTGTTCTTTTGTCCTAATCTACAATAGTGGTGAATGTTTTTACCTGTGGATTTTGTTATCATGTCCTTGTTGGGAGTTTGTGATATGTTACATAAATTTATATGTCATGATCTACTTAGGATAAGTAGTAAAGCTATGTGTTTGTGTATTCACATCAAATGCAAAGATGTTAACACTGGCTTAAATATCCATATCTGTTGGTGATCCTACCCCCTTCCCATCCCTCCCCTCCCCCTCCCTTCCTCTCCTCTCCTCTTTCTTTCATTTATTTTATTTATTTTGTTCTACTGAGGGTAAAACCCAGGGCCACTCTGCCGGTGAACTATATCCCCAGCTTTTTAATTTTTTTAAAAAAATTGAGACAGTACCTCGCTAACTTGCCCAGATGGAACCTGAATTTGTCAGTTTTCTGCCTCAGCCTGCCAAAGTGCTGGGATTACAGGCACGGACCACTACACCCGGTCTGTAACCCTCACTCTTTCAGATTGTGTCCAGCCTGTGGGTCATGTCCAAGTATCCAGTGTAACCTAGCATACGGCATAAATCTGTGATGCTTTGGTTTTGAAATTACACTGTTAGCGTGTTCGTTGCTTTTGTGTTTGTGTCATTCCTCAGGCAGATGTCTTTTTTTTCCTTTCGAAAGTGCACCAGAAGGAAGTGGCCGCTTCAGATCTTGCTGATATTCCCAAGATAGCCTCAAGAATGCTGCTTGGCTTCCTGACCCGGGTTCCTTGCAGATCCTTTTTCGCAAACAAGTCAGTTTGCTGGGAATTGGCACTTCCCAGATGTTCCTTTTACATGTGCGCCTGTAGTCTTACTTTCTAAGGAGCTTTGCAGAGGCGGCTGCTCCGGGAAGCATTGTTGACTGACTCTAGGCTTCTGCCAGATGCAAAAGTGCGCTGACTTCAGTGCTCTTTCCCGTCTTCGGGCTTTCGTATTGTTAAGTCTGTCCTCCTGAAACCACCCCTCTGGGAAACACCCTGTTTTACTAGTTTTTTTTTTTTTTTCAGTGACTTGGGGAGCATGTAACAGGAAGAGTGCATACTTGTGTGTGGGGTACACAGTCACCCTTGTGGAATTCTCAGTGCCCATTTGCTCCAGTCAGGAGTCAGATGTTGCTGGATGTGGTGATGCACGCCTGTAATCCAGCACTCAGGAGGCTGAGGCAGAAGAATCACCACGAGTTCAAGGCCAGCCTGGGCTGTATAGTGAGACCCTGTGTCAAAAAAGGGTCAGATGTCATCCTTTCCTTACCATAACCCTGTAGATCACCTCGATGGGCTGTTTGTCCAGAAGCAAGTCAACACATTCATTCATCTAAGAATGAAATGCTGGTGAGGCGGAGAAAAGGCCAGTGGCGAAGTCATCAGCGCACACACAGACCTGTCAGTCTGTGAAGACATTTAAACAGCGGAGTAACGCAACTGACTGAACTGCTTGGGGTGGGGTCCAGGAGTGCAAAAAAGAGCTTGAGCAGATGCTTGGTAGGGGAATGATTTCTTCTGAGTGATCTTGCTTTGAATTCTAGTCTGTTTTTTCACTTGCTCTGTCTGACTCACAGTTAAAAGTGTATTAGCACTTTTTTTTTTTTTTTAGAAACATAAAAGTACAAAAACATATTGACAAACAGACACCCATTATCATAGAAAATAGTACAATCACAACTAATCTATAGACAAGGAGATATGGTCTCAACAGTAGTTGTTGCTTTATCCATTGATATCTTCGAATTGTAGATGTATGGACCCATATACAGACATGCAAATTTAGTCAGACAG